>CAXITT010000270.1:934094-1009283 GCA_964033795.1 Lymnaea stagnalis
GGGGGGGGGGGGAGGGGGGGGGAGGACTTAGTTTTGCTTAAATTTCTCAGAGTTACCCTATTCCTAAATATCTTTTCTTTTTTTAAAAAGTTTTTATTATGAATGTTCTGAGATCAAATATGATAGAATGCAAGTGAAGTGTTACCGTAGTTTCATAACTTAAAGACAGAGCAAATTTACTAAGGTAAAAATTGGGTCAGTTTATGCGGCATTTCATCAAGAAAGTCAAGTCATTTTATTTTCTTCATTTCAGTTTCGGCAAATTATGTGTTTCATTAAAAAAAAAAAAAATACACCAAACGCATGGGAGAAATGGGCATGGCTGCAAGTCAAGATAACATTATTGTGTGGGCATCTGAACAGGTGTGTGTGTATGTGTGTATTTCGCTACCGTTGAATTCTTTCAGTCATTCACTTGCTGGAGCACGGAAATAAAGTTAGAAACATGCACTCACCTGAGTTTTATAATTAAAGTAAAAACAGAACTCACAAACATCCGAGATTTACGAGCTAGCGGGTCATCTATTACAAAAAAGTGACCATTCCTACATGGTATAAACATACCTTTGAAAAAAAATATCTCCAGGGTAACTAAGTGTTATCTCAGGTGTGTTTCCTCCCGACGGACACAATCCTCGGGTGAAATAAATAAATAAAAAAAAAGCTCGTGGTTTTTTTACACCTGGCACAGAACTCGTCGCTGTGAAAAGCCCGCGCTCGCCAAGTACTCGGTCCCTGGATGCCTCAATGTTTGGGCGACTCGTGGGTTATATTTAGCAAAACGCGTCAGCGTCAGCCAGCCGTGATTAACCCATGAACACCGACGGGGTGCGAGGAGAAGGAGGGAGAGTAGGGGGGGGGGACCTTCATGCATTACGAAACAGTGACATTTAATGTTTGTTGTTAGATACCAAGGGGGACAAAAAAATAGTTGTTCGTGTTTTTTTTTATTATTTTTTTTTTTTTTAATAAGGGGGTGGAATAGAGCTAGACATGAGAGATAGAGCTTAATAGCAGAGACTGAGCGAGACAGAGGAAGAATTCAAGAGGAGAGAGTGAAAAGACAGCTAGAGAGAGATAGAGCTAAAGATATAGATCCATAGAGGGGAGAGAGAGATAGGAGTTATAGTCCATTCTGAATAATACTAACTAGACATCCGAGTTAGCCGTCGCGACATGACGAGAAAAAGCATACAACTAATATGATAAGTTAATGATAATGATTTTGAAAAGTTCTAGATTAGAAGGGGCCCCGTTCATATGAGAACCGGCAGTTGAAGGACGCTTATCCCCTATTTCAGGAAGTCTTGAGTAGTTCTCAAAATCATATAGAGATCTTGTTTGATGAAACGCAAGGTTAACAACTGAAAAGTAAATAATGGCCCTCACTCTGCACTGATGTCACACGTAATTCAACCCTTGCTATGACACGCAACTTGCATGCGCTCCCTTTCATGATGTCCCAGCCGGTGGCAGTGATGTCGTTAGAGTTTATGAGCGATCCTTGGATTTTGCCTCCCAGCAAAAAAAATAATAATATATATATAATACCAAAGACACACCAAAACGCATGATACAACAATATGCTTCAGTTGACTGAATAATGCCGCCACTAAAGAAGTACAACCCGGGCGGACATCCCCTTCCACCCCACCTTCCTACCCCGGGGATCCCAAGTGGACTCGCCCCTGAATGGAATTAATAAGGCAGACTGCCAAAGAGGGGTGGGACACAAACATCTAACCGGAATCACATTCCGTATAAAATTTGGCTGCCGATTGGTACGGTCCGACCCTTAATGGGGAGGGTCGGGTGGGAGTTTTCAAGAATTTGCAACGATTGTTTATGGGCGGTATAAAGCTTGTAACAAATTTCTAACTATAAATAATAGGAGAAGGAATGAGTCGAGAATCGGTCAAATTAGTGTGTCGTTATCTATGCTCTTAAATTGTTACAGAAATTAAATTGAAAAATATGTCTGGTGATGGGTTGGTCTAAAACGACAGTGTAGTTGGGAGTATAAGCCCCCACCCCCACCAACCCCCCTCCCCCCAGAAAACCGTCAATAATTTATAGAAGAAAACTTCGTGACCCCCACCCCCCCCCCCCCGAAGCTTGACGTCATAAACTGCACTTGATGAAGATTATACCGGTATTTGCTACGAAAATATTTAAGGAGCCGCGTGTGGGACGGCGGATTGTGTGCCAACGATGGTAGACATGAAACCTGGAGAAGTAGACATATTTGCCAGCAATGGTAGACATGAAATCTGGAGAAGTAGACATATTTGCCAGCGATGGTACACATGGAAACCTGGAGAAGTAGACATATTTGCCAGCGATGGTAGACATGAAACCTGGAGAAGTAGACATATTTTAACTGTCCTCGTTTAAATTTAGTAAATAGGCCTATATTAAAATAACATTTTGCAGTAGGAACGAAGACAGGGCCCTGCGAAGGTAAGGGTGAAGGGGACAATCGCCTCGGGCGCCAAAATCATCTTTTACATAGGACATTTCTATTGAATTAAACCACAAAGGTCCAGTAACTTCACAAAGGAAAGGTGCGCCAAAATCGTATTTGTTACTTGTCTGCCCTGGGTGGACATTTTTTTTCTATAAAGCGGTGGGCGCCAATTTCAGGCTTCGCCCCGGGCGCTGATTTTCTCTCGCCTTGGCCTTGCATACCGATACAACGCTGAAGTGATACATCGGCTAGAAATTGTAAATCAATGTTAAAAATTGTTCATGTAAATGTAAGGTTAAATAGCGTCAATTATTCAATAATGAAGTGAGTCGAACGGATTCATTCGAAAAGAAGCAGGTTTAGCCTATCACTATCACTGATCTAAGTCATTAATATGTAATTCAGTCCAGTCTTTCTGAGCATACATTTCATAATATGAGTGAAACACATAACACTGATAATGGGTGTTTTTAACCTTGTCTATAGCACATTAAAAAAAAAATTATGAGTTTAATCATTAAGTAATCCATAAACGTTTAAAAGATAATGGCGGATTACAGTCAACTATTTCATATGCAACTGCAGAAATCTCTTTGTACTATCTGGATAATATGTGTGTATAAATAGACTTTTGACCACCGCCAAATTCTGGGTTAAGGATGATTTTAAAATAAATCATGTCCCACGTGAAACTTACCGGCACTTCTCAGATGAAAGGATCCAGCTTAATAATAACTAATATTGTTTCAAAATGAGATTCTATTTTTTATGTTCTTATATAATGATGATTTATAAATATTATATTTATAATAGTATTAATAGCAAATATATTCTTAAAATTAAATTTGCGAGCCAAAAACGTTTTATTTATTTTTTTGTAAAGGGACATAACTGTGTTAATGTTCTCTCACAATTTAAAAAAAAATCTTAATAAACTAAGATAATGTTCAACAATTAACAAATAGAAAATACCATGTTTACTTTTCATCTATTGCAAACTGAAATAAGATTAACATTAATTAAAAGTTATTATCAGTAAGAAACCACATCAGTACCTTCCTAAAGCTGCCATTTGCTAACTGCATGTATTGAATGACAGACATCACTCCAACAAGACTGAATGACAGACATCACTCCAACAATACTGAATGACAGACATAAGTCCAACAAGACTGAATGACAGACATAAGTCCAACAAGACTGAATGACAGACATCACTCCAACAAGACTAAATGACAGACATCACTCCAACAATACTGAATGACAGATATCACTCCAACAAGACTGAATGACAGACATCACTCCAACAAGAATAAATGACAGACATCACTTCAACAAGACTGAATGATGGACATCCCTCAAAGACTGTATGACAGACCTCACTCCAACAAGACTCATGACAGATGTCACTCCAACAAGACTGAATGACAGACATCACTCCAACAAGACTCAATGACAGATGTCACTCCAACAAGACTGAATGACAGACATCACTTCAACAAGACTCAATGACAGATGTCACTCCAACAAGACTGAATGACAGACATCACTCCAACAGGACAAAATGACAGACATCACACCGAATGACAGAAATTTATCCAACAAGATTTAATACATTAACAGAGATAGATAGTTTTAAAAAGGTTAAATATAATACAATAATACAACACAAAAAATCAGTTGGAAGAGTAGAACAAATCTTTAATCCATTCTTTTCCAGCATACTTCATGTTGAAATTTTCCAAGCCTGAATTCAAGAAATACTGAATGATGCCAAATAATCTAAATTTTAGGTTTAATTATTCAACACAACAATTGGCATTTTTAAAAATAAAATCACAACTAATAAAGCATGCACTAAATCAAAAAAATATTTTTACAAATTTTTGATGATAAAGGTATTCATCATATAAAAAAAGAATGTTAATTGTAAAAAAAAACAAAAAAAAACCGTTATGTCATTTTAAAATATTACATAATTGTAAAAGAAATATATTATGAACCTGATTATAATTAATTGTACTATTTTCGATTCACAAACTACCTGTACTGGTATATGATTTTTTTTTATCAAGTGGTGACAATGAATTGCCATATTAAAAAATATATATTCTGATACAAATCAGACATGTACAAGGCGGTTATAAACAAATCATACAATTCCAAATATTTGGCTAATTTCTGATAGTAGAAGGGAAAAAGCAAACTGAAGATAAAGCAAAATTACTGGACTTGTAACTGTCATTCTGTAACATAATTTCTTGTCATTCTATTGACCCTTCAGGGTGCTCTCTAATTCTCCACTGTCCTTCATTTCCTGTATTAAATTAAAAGAAATAATAGAAATTACTTATGAGAAAATGTTATAGTTGATGATTTAACTCTTTATCTGCTTATGTAGCATGTAAAATCAGAGAGCTGTCTACTATCATAAATTATTTGTTCTGTTTGTATTGAATCTTTATTATTTGGCAATTAATGAAAACACTTTATTTCTGTCTGTACATAATTAGTTTACAGTAATACCTTTGATTCATTATTTCTATAAATAAAAATAAATTGGAAATATTAATCAAGTATTTAAAGTGAAGTTTTTTGTAACCACTCTCCCTGCATGACTGTAAACTAAATAATGCTTCAATTTTTTTAATATTTATTTTTAATCTTCAATCATTTCTTTTTCCATTGTTATCTGTAATGAAAATGAAAACTATTTAAATATTTTAAATGACTGTAAGACCAAACACTAACTAAACTCATTAAGGGGTCCGTCCATAAAAGGACGCCTGCTACAATCTTATTTCTGATGGAAGTTCTGCGCTTTGAAATGTTACAACCTTTTCCCAGGACATTCCGTGAGTCAAATGTTACAGTCCTTGTTCCCTCTACTGGCACCATTGTCTTACTTCACTGCCACACAGCCATGCTTGGCCAACAATTAATACCAACAACCAACGTTAAATGAAAGCATAATAATTCTTCATCATCACTGCCAATGGCTGTTGTCCAAATGTTCTCAACAAAATCTTCACTAATTCTCAGACCACTCTCATCTCACTAACTAACTTGGACTGGGACCTTTCTCACAACAAAGATACTAAACATAATGACAGTCCAACTCCCCCACTGGACCTTAAATCAACCGACCAACCACAACCCACCCTCACAAAACCTCCTACCAACACACAATCAACAACTTTTATAAAAAAACAATCACGTTTCTAAATACAGTTCATGACAACTTCATGCAATTTCGGCAAGATTTCAGACCTCTGCTCTCCCCATCGTCTAAAAATTGTTCACACAATTTAGATACCTTCATAATGCTTTGTCACAAACTCATACCCCCGCCTCCTCTCCTAGATGTCTGATGTCAATTATGGATGACCACATAGTAGAGTTAAAGCTATTACAATTTTTAATTCCAAAATTATCTATTTTCATATGTGAAACCAACAGTTACTTAGTTCTTGTCTCAAACTTTTGATGGCACCAACTGGTCAGCCATGTTTTAAGATTAACTGGTCAGCCACGTTTTAAGATTAACTGGTCAGCCATGTTTTAAGATTAACTGGTCAGCCATGTTTTAAGATTAACTGGTCAGCCATGTTTTAAGATTAACCGGGTCCGCCATGTGTTATGACAAAACATTTTTTGTGCCGTATTATGTCCTACCTTAATTATATCCAGGCCTCCAATTAACTCCCCTTTCACATACAGTTGAGGATAAGTTGGCCAATTGGAATATGTCTTCAGACCCTGTCTTACTTCCTCATCACTCAATATATCAAATGTTGTGTAAGGGACACTGAGAAAAGAAGCAACAATAAAAGGGTGCAAAATATTAAAGATTTTGAGGTAAACATTTAAATCAGCTGAAAAACCAAACACAGAGAGCATACAGAAACTCACCCAACTTCATCAAGAATTGCAACAATTGTTTTACTGAAGCCACATCGAGGAGTTGATTGCGTTCCTTTCATAAACAGCACAACCGGCGACTGATTGATGAGATTTTTCAACCTGCCATCAAAGAATTAGATTCAAATCATTATAAGAGCTGGTAAGGTATATTTAGGAGACGCAAACAATAGATTTTATTAGAATACTAATTGAATGTAACATTAGAATATAGTTTGGAATAATTTCTAAAATTTTATAATCTAACAAAAAAATAATTAGATAATTTGTTTTTTCTTAATTTCTATTTAAAACTTACTAAAAATTTGGTAAGTTTCTAATGACTGTCATATCTGACTTCCTGTAAATGGGAATGGACATGAGACTCTTTCATGCCATGTTCTCCTACACTTGTTAAATCTTTTCTCCATCCTCTCCTTTTAACAACCAATACTGTATACTTATTTTTCCGCTCTTCAAGTCTTCCTTCCCCTATTGCCTATAAACTCTCTTACCTACTAATAGTCTAATGCATTCCTCTTGCTGTCCTCTTGTACACTTCATTTCAACTTGGTATTAATTTTAATTTTTAGATTTGTGCTTCTCACTGTGTGTTTGCCCAAGAAGACTTCTTACAGACACGTTTGTTGTTTTATATGCCCTTTTTTGGGTTTTCCTATACCTTGTTTTACATATTTCCTTCTGCTTAGTCTGACTGCAGTCCCCTCCACCTCCCCAACCCCCACTTATTATCATAAAATTAAATATGTTTGAAGTCCTTTTAGAAGCACTCACCGTGTATTAAGATCCTCAGTTTTAGGAACAATATCTTTGAGCTCTCCTGACTCCACCATTTCTTTGACAATATCAAGTCCTCCCAAAAGTTCACCTTTCACATAAAGCTGTGGGTAAGTTGGCCAGTTTGAGAATGATTTTAGACCTGTAAAATTTTTGAATAACAGATTTATAAAAAAAAAACTAGATTACTAAAAATTCCAAATAATAAGAAAAGAACTCCTTTGTTACACTCCAAAATGATCTCAAATAGTTTTAAGAAAATAGATTTTAAAAAAATGAAGTGGACAGTTTTTTAAAACTTTTTAGAAAAAGTCTCACCTTGACGAACATCATCATCAGATAGAATATCGAAGGTTGAATATTGGATCCCTTGTTCAGTTAAAATTTGTGTGATCTGGCGACTGAATCCTGTAGTGTCACAAAACACATAAACTTGTTATTTTTAAACAGCAAAATAAAAGAAACTGTAATAATAATTTTTCTTTTCAATATAATTCCAATGCTGAAAGATTGGGTATAAAGTGTACTTAATGAGCCTTTAATATTCAATACTTTATATTTGAGAAAATATTCTTACTGCTCTCTAGGTCCTGGGGCTTCTTAGAGCACAGGTTGGGAACCACTTGGGTGGGACATAAGCATCATTAATTAAAAGTTAAAGAACAAACTATATTGTCTCTTGTACCTTTAATGGAAGCTGAAAATGGTCCCATAAAACAAACCAATATAAGATTCTGATCTCTCACTTGAAATCCTGAAAACAAAAAAATTAAAATTTTACAAACCACATTTAGGTGCCTCTGGGGATCCTTTCATAAACAGCATTACAGGTGCAGAATTGATTAGCTTTTTTAATCTCTCATTGAGGTCCTGCAAAAAGATTTGTGTTCAGTGAAATTAAAATTTAACACATCTTTATTATAAAAACCATGCGATATAAAAAAATATCATTCATATTGTTTCATTTCCTGAATTATATAAGTTATGTAACACAATATAAAAAACTTGAGTTTTTAAATTTATAAAATTACAGACATAATAATTCACTTTAGATTTTTACCTGCTTAGCTGATGGCTTATTCAGATCACCCACAGTGCTAAATGAATGCTTTGTTACTTTCATTGTGAGTTCTGCAGCATTAGCCCCATCTAATCTATCAATTTGTTTTCCAGACTAAAAATAAAGCAAACATAAATATTGGATTGTGAAACTAACAAGGTTCATAGGTAAGAAATGAAGATCAGAAAGCAGCATGGATTTATGTAAGATATTTAGGAATTAAAAATTTAATACAGCACAAACACGTCTAGTAATAAAAACTGATAACCAATGAAAGAGCCCTTACACTTACGACAGGAGATTTATTTAAAGCTACTCATTAATCCAATTAATCCAAAAGTAATTATCCAACAAAACAAGTGATGTCACCTTAAGAAATATAAATGTGGGTGCAGCCACAATTTCATATTTGTAAGATACTTCAGCCAAACTCTCAGCATCTACCTAAAAATAGAAGGAAAAAGTGTTGTTTTTTTTCTAAAAATCTTTTCAGTTTTTTAAAGTTTGAACCGGTTTAGACTTCTTGATTAATTATTCATGAAAGTATTGAAAGGCGTGCATGATTTAACGAAACTATGTAAACTTTTAGGAGATTAATAGTTTACAAATTTTCAAAATCTATTATTTTAAGTTAAAAATCTTACCGTGAGAAAAGTGACATGTGAGAATTTGGGATCTTTGGAAAGTTCATTAATTACTTCCCCCATTTGCTGACATTGCTCTGCCCATGATGCAGCAAAATGAACAACAACCAGGTGACTGAAAAATTAATACTACTAGAACTATTTACATATAGCACCAATTTTATGCAATTTAATTCTTGGATGTTGCGTCCACTTTTACATGGAATTCATCATTTAAAATTTTCTTACTGGAATTTTCTTTTGATTACTACTAGAACTATTTACATATCACAATTTTCATTGTCATGGTCACTGTCCTATGATGGACAAGCATAAAAACACTGTTATTTATGTTAATTTAAGTAAATTATAACTGCTACAGTGAAGTAATTTGAAATTCTGTACAAGAATTGTTATTTTATTTTTTATTGTTTGCATTCAGATGAGATGTCTTATGTCATTAACATTTTTCCGCATTTTTCTTTGGAAAGTAAACACTGTAGACTGTAGATACTTATTTTGAAAAAAATATTTCAATTAAAGCAGATTTCAAAGGAAATCAACAAATATATGCTATCTCAAATATTATGTCTTTTTCATGGTACATCAGTTACCATTCCAAAATGTATTTTTTTTCTATGATGCTTAATCTATATATTTATAAATGCTATTGTTTTACAGTCAACCAACATGAGACCCATTAACATGTATCATGTATATTTAAATTAAGCACACTTAAATGGCCTTTTTCATTTATACAGGATATAAATTAAAATTATTTTTCTGAAAGTTACGTCAGTTACGATGGAATTCAACAAATATAGCTCTGCAATATTTATGCTCGCGCCTAATTGCAGTAGTATTTATAAAATTTTTAAAAATAATGTATTGTTCCACAAAAGACATTTTCCCACTCACAAAATGAAAATGCTATAGTGAAGGAGATTTTGTAGGTAGTAAAAGCCTACTATTTATTTTGATTTAGCCTAATTTCTAATTAATAATTATTATAATTATAGTATGCAAAGTTATAGTATAGTTATAGACATGATTATGATTCGATTATTAATTATTTATTTAATCTTTTTATTAGTTTTTATTCAACTCACCCTCCTGCATCACCTAAAATTTTATTAAATCTGTCGACATCTTTAATTAACTCTACGGTGTTGGAAGATAAATTATTCGTGTCCGCCATGGTAATTAATTTGTTGAATCAAAGCTAAGTTATATGAAGTTTGCAATGCAAAATATTTTAGTATATTCAGTCATGCAGTTCTACATGGATTATCTTAATCTTAACTCCCAATTTTTGTTTGTTAATTACTTCCCTTGTGATGAGAGGCTTCTATCGGTGTTTTTGACGTACATTTTAAAATTCGAAGTGGCTGCATACACCGCGGCGACGTACCTAGCAAAACCATGGACCTACGCCTGCGTACACCGCAACTAAAATTTACCACTGGCCTGGTCTTAAGTTACGGCTGTTCGAAATATGATTTGGTTTCGTCTTGTTATAGAATAGAGTAAACTCTAGGCGATGTCATATGTTATTATCAATTCCTAGGCCTAGATGCTGATAGTTTTTTCATGTTTTTTTTTCATATCAATTTTAAAATATATTTTAAATTAAACTATTATGTTCAATTGTAATGCAACGGTAGTTTTTTGTTTATTTTTAGCCATTTAAATATTTTAACTATACGTTTTATTCGGATTATTATCAATAGTTTTGCTAGATATACCGCTGCGGTGTACTTAGTGCTGGCCAATAAAATATACACACATTTATTAATTTCTTCTTCAGTTTCTGTTCACCATCATAATAAAAATTATTTATTTTTGCTTGGAGTATTTTGGAAAATTATAAAAGCAGCACATATCATAAAAACATTTTCTTTACTTTAATGTACAGCACTAATTTTAACAACAGTTGATTTAGTTGTAGGCCTACGGAATTATAGTTGTTTTTTTTAGCGGAAGTAACGTTAACTTTTTGTTTTGATGAAAATAAAAGGAAACGTGATATGAAATTATTTCAGTGAGCCTTACAGAAAGCGTTTTTAGAATTTATTTTTGAATAATTAACCCACCCTCACAAATAGAATGGCATTCTCTATGTCGAATTTGGTAAGTACTGGGCAACAAGACTCCACTGTTTGTTTTCTTACTAATTAGAGTTAGTAAGTTAGTCCCTTAAGTCTTAAGCTAAGTAAGTCAGTAAGGACTCTGTCTGAGTCAAATCAAAGTAGTAAACTGTAAAGTAAGTCTAGATTGAGACTAAACTCAAACTAACTCTAAACTTACACTTAAGTCAGACTACTTCACCCACTAAGGCTATTGTTGAGAACAGTGCCCATGGCGGCATTTGCGTGTTTATTCAATATTGTGCAGGAGTCTTGCCCCTTTGTTTATTTTACTGTTTATTTTGGTTAAAAAAGGGGACCCCTGCACTTTTTTATCGAATTTCACGAATATATCCCTAAATCGATCCCTATGCCTAACCTGAACCCTAAATCTATGCCGCATGCCTAACCTGAACCCTAAATCGATCCCTAAACCTAACCTAAACTAAACCCTAAAAGACCCCGTGGCTGCCGTCCTCGGTTTTAGCCGTTTATTTTCATTGGACGAGTGTGACATCATTTGCGTGTTTATTCAATATTTGTGCAGCTGCGAAGGAATATTTTAATTACCGGTTGGAACAAGATTTCATGTGAATAATTAATGAAGATTAAAATAAAAGTTACATTTTATGTTTTAAAAAATTAAATTGTATGTTTTTAATATTCTTACTAAGAGTGTGGGAATTTTAGAATGTTCGAAATATTAATGAAAATAGAAAAATTAATTTTCTTGTAGGGTACTTTAAAATTATGCGTATATAGAAAGGAGTGCTTTAACGTTACGTCGGTTGTCGTCTTCTTTGATGTGCTCTCTGGGTGTCCGGCGGTAAGTTCGAAATTTGTTGTTTTTACATCTACAATTTGTTTTTTTTTTAAAGATAAATTTGGGGTTAGAGACAGGTATTAAAACCCAACTTACAGTTTCATGTAATACACTTTTACACACTTTATTACAGGTTCCAAAGAAAATAATATGCACAAATGGGCCACAAATGAATAGATCGCAACAGCCGGCATTAAGCTAACGTGTTGAAAAGATGCTGGCACAAATAAAATATGATAATTAGCCAACCAATGATAATTTAAAATTATAAATAATCAACCAATTAAAATTTTAATACAAAACATGTCATCAGCACTTTCTCCGACAATCAAATAAACGAAGGGGAATGTCTCCTGCACAAATATTGAATAAACACGCAAACGACAGTAATCTTTCGGTAAGTAGTTGATAAAATGCATTCTCCCCAACCGTCCCCTTTTCTACAACACGTGTCTTAGCACTACTTTTTTTGTTTTAATCGGTCGCCATCTTGGTTGACATGGCCCGTGACCTTCTCACGGATCATGTCAACAAAGATGGCAGCCATGTTGGGAAACCCTGGGCATCGTCCTCAACATTTACCCTAACTAAACTGCCCCGTGACTAAACTAATTTCTAGTTGACTAGTAACCGCAGCTACTTTAATGATTCCTAGAATCTAGAGTGACTTTGTCTTACTTAGTGAGTGAAGTTACGGTGACCAGATTTGGCAAATTTAAAGAAGAGATGCCATGTTTTTTTTCCAATGGCCGACATCTTGGTTGACAAGACCAGTTAATTCTGTCACTAAATCTAAGTAAATGTATCCCTTAACCTAACCTGAACCCTAAATGTATCCCTAAACTTAAACCTAACCTGAACCCTAAATGCCTAAATGAATTGAATGTATCCCTAAACATAAACTGAACCCTAATTCACGGCAACTTTAATAAACACACAACAGAGGCTGTGGTATTCGTTCTTAATTTTAGCCCCAGATTTTATTAGGCATTAGGTTTAACTTTAACCTGGAGGGGTAGAAAGGCCCAGTTTGGGGGGGGGGGGGGTTCCCCCAAGCCAAAAACGGTTTTTGAAAATTGTCTGAAGAGCAAAGAAAAAAATTCATTAGTATTGACATTATATATAATATAGTATTAAGCATATCATATACTGTATACTCGACTATTATAACAATAGCTTATTATATGCTATGGATGTACCAAAACCTTCTGCCTTCTTACATTGTAGTTGTGTTAATCAGGAATCGCAAGTGAAATATTTGTGAATATGAATAATAAAGTCAAAGTAGAAAAAATGTATTTTTGGTTAATATATACAATCCATGCCACTCGTTTTACAGTGTTTTTCCACTTCACTGCTGCGTCTTTGTTGCTGTTTTGGCAGATGTGGCAGGCAAGAAAGGTGGCAGCGGTGTAAAAAAAAAGAAGTGCCAAAACATGTTTGCTAAAAAGTAGTTTAAAATTAGCAAAAAACATGCTCATTTAATTAAATGTTTTAAAGAAAAATCTACAACTCTATGTTATGTAATCATTCAATATCCCTTACTCACGCGTACCTAGTTATGAGCTAGTTGATTAGATAGGGCCTGAAAAAATCATTTCATTGTTACCAAATTTATGGTTGTAATTCAATTCTAAAGAACGTTATGATTCTTATTGTGAATTATTTTGGGATAACTCTGTTTATGGATACATAAAATAGTCATATAGGAAAATATAAAAGTGACTAAAATGAAAACTGGGCAAAGAGCTGAGATAGATGTTAAATAGAGCAGTAAATAGAAGTTATTTCAGCAATTAATGAAGATAACTTTTAAAAACCAAATATATCTGTGATTTGTGAAGTATTTCAAAATCCAATTCATCTAAAAACAAAACCAATCTTAATTTTAACTCTATTATGAAAGTAAAATGAATATTTTCCTTAATATTTCCATGCAATACATGTGAGGTAGCTGAGACCAACGTCCTAAATAAGCCTATCCTATAGAAGTGGAATTTTCACTATTAAACTAAAGCAATTAAATACAATGAAATATATATTTATATATAAATTCTTAGTTAATAATATGTACCTCAATTAAATTAAAATAGTGTTTTTAACATTTTTGAGCAATCATATTATTACTGAAGTTTTAAAAATGATGTGCTGAGGTGAATTTGGAGCAAATTTGCTGCCATCTTGAAATATTACATTCCTTTTATGGGTCTGAGCTATTGGTCCCGAAGCGGATGTAATTTGTTCAGATAGCTTTAAATAGGAGAATAGTCTATCCTCATCTGGGTGATGAGTCTCTGGTGCTTGCATTTCAAACTTCACCATTGATCTCCATTTCTTCTTGAAAATGGGAGGAAACACCCATATGGTGACTGTTTTTTAAAATTTAATAAAATTATTGTTCTAGGTTGGGGGTAATTTTAATTAGCCCATTCTTGTAGATAATTGGATGCTTTAAACAGTGGTTATCATGAAAATCAAAACTGGTGGAGAATATACAAGTAATTCAGGAAATGAGTAAAACAGAGTAAGGTTAAACCTGACAAAAGGAACACAACAAAACAATGAACGTGTCAGTAGGAAGCCTTCTTTAGCGAACAACAGAAAAAACAAAATAACATTTTTAAAATGGCACTAACCTGAGAAGTAGTATCCAAGAGGGCAGCAAAAGAATTGAGACAGAAAATAAGTGGGTGAGAGATTAAATAGGGAAGAGGGAAAGAAAAAGAGGAGAAGTTAGTCCACTGCGATAGGTCCTGACGTGGTGGGGCGGAGCAAGGCTCAAGCTGTGAATAGAGACATGACATTCATGCCATGTGATGTCAAGGTGCCATAGGTTAGGATAAGCTTGTGTTCCAAATTCACCCGGCTGAGTGTGTTCATGCTAGTTACAATCGCAGACCTGTTTACTCTTACGATTTTGGCGTACAATGTACGATTTTAAGGTGTATAGATTGTATATACTGTTTATTTTTTACTATAAATATAACGTATTGAACGATTTTGTGATGATATTCTACGATTTTAAGAGTTTGAGGGTAAACAGGTCTGCAATCGCACTAATTGAAGTCCGCCTAGCTCTGGTGGTGACTTCTTTTTTCAGGTTTAACCTTACTATGCTTTACTAATTCCTACTTTGCTAAACTGATTGCAGTCTCTCCCCTTATTACCTGAGTAATTAAGAAATAGGTTTACCTTATTTCAACTTGATATATGGTTCCAAAAAATTTAATTTAAAATTATTTTTAATAATGAAATAAGTTGATTATTTATTTTTTTAAAGTTAACTATGGAATCTACTGAACTAAAATAAGGGCTTACCTTTTTATGATATATCCTACCTAATAATATGAAGAAAATCACAGAAGAGAATGGTCTCAAGTTTTTTCACAAAACCAAAGATCAGAAGAATGGAAAGAAAGTGTTAGTTTTGAAGATTCAGATGAAGGCATAAAAATTTAAAGTTTAAAAATAAGACTAAGTTTGATTTTTATGTGCAATATGGTAAATCACCGTTAGCATGGCATTGCTTTTCTACCCAAATTAAATGTGTATTGTGACACAGTAATTTGTATTAAAACTAAAAACTCATGTCTGGATGCAAAAAATTTAGTCACATGTCATATCAAAATTTTCAAAAAATGACCTGTTCCTGGATATCTTAGTTAATCCATTGAATATTTTCAGACTTGCCAATTTAAATTATATGCAAGGATTGGTTCATTGTTTTCTTTTAACAATCTCATTTAATCCCAGAATGCCTCAGAATTGCAACAAGTTGGTGCTGCCTTGACAAGACCTGAGGAGCTTGGAAACAATGTAAGAAAATTTATAAAAAGAATTAGACTATGAAAACAAATTTAGCTAGGCCACATAACTTTTCATTTGAAGAAGCCAAATAGGTTGCATTCATTGGAATTTATTTTATCTTATAATGATATTGACATGAAGAAACATTTTGTTTGACAGGGAAATATTTTGTTGACTGACTTTTATTTTATATCAGCGCCTACTTAAACAGTTGTAGTGATTTAAGCAGACCTGCCTTCCCATATTAATTTTACGTATTTGATGCTTTTTGCACCTATAATAAGAAAGAAAACTGATTTATTGTTTTTTTTAATGAATAATTTCACCCCCTCAAAAAAAAAGTTTTGTGTGAACAATGAGAGTTTGCTGAATTTCTTGGAAGTTGTGTCACCTCACTTTTTACCTTTTGTAAATGCTATCTCTGATTGGTTCTTTGTCTTTCTGAGGCGCACTTAGTTACAATGAAAGCCCTCAGCTAAAGCAAAGAAAATATCAATGACCGGTTTACTCCAGTTTCTCCCTTTTCCATTTCCATTTTATTTTGAGTTCTGCTTAATTTATGAAAAACGGCAGCTCCCTTTTCAGCTCTTTTTGTCATTTAAAGGTAAACATATAGATGTATTTGCTTTGTCTAACAGTTTGATTTAAAAGGGTTAATTCTAAAATAATTTTTTTCTAATTAAAGTAAGAATTTGAGAGATATTAAATACTTTTTAATGTATGGGTCTGCTTAATGGATTATAACCTCATTCTGATAAAACCCTATTTTAAAAAGGATGATGAAGACTTTTCAAAGTAATAAAAAAGAATGTGACAATGCAGTTGTACTGTATATACTTACCTTTAGGTCCATATTTGCGATTAACTTGTAGATAGGTCGCACCCTCAGTTGGGGAGTTACATGGCCCCTTTTTAACATAAATATAACTAATATTTGTTAAACATATATCCCAAAATTTGTCCAATACAACATGAATACTGAAAAGAAATCATCATAAACTATGTGATTTTTAAAAAACGGCCTACCGCTGGAGTGAAAGTTTTCCTGTTCTGAGCATTGAGCAACATTGACTTAATTGAGCTTTTTGAACACATACATTTTTATTTTTAATTTAAATTATCTGTTGCTTATTGTTTTCTATTGTCTCCTGAAGAAGGCATCTAGCCAAAACATCTGTTTAGTTATCCTGTCTTTTATATTCAAGCCTAAACATATCTTGTTCCACTAATTATTTACTTCACACCACTTTACGCTTTACCTCATATATAATTGTATTAATTACTTAACACTGAATAACAGTAGGCAACTTTGATGTTGAGTGGATAGTCACACCCCTGATCTTATAAAAAAAAAATGTTAAAGTGTGCCCCTTACTCAAGTATGTATGATAAAAGATATTGGGAACCATATTCCAGCATTTACCAAATTTTGGAGCCCAGAGCAAATAAACAGGCCATTTTTAGCTGATGCATATTTAAGTTTAAGATATTCTTGTTTTGCCAGATTATAAAAATTAACTAACTTTTAAATAACATACTAGTTATATTAACATTCAAATTAATATGAGTAGCCATCTTTCGGTCTTATTTTGCAGCTTTCAATTAATGGTTTTATGGTTTTGTATATTTTAATAACATCAGTAAACAAACTTTTTTTTTAAAATGGATGCCAGGATTTTAACTTTTAACTTTAATCATAGTATTGGAATTAATTTATCCTGGAGTGTTTTAAGTACCGTAGTTTTTGCAGTAATTGAAATTCAATCATTTGTAACATCTACTCTGAAATGTTATAAGGTTGTTTTTATTTCTTAGAGTAATGTGGAGATGCAGTGGGCTATGAAAGCAATGGATCATGCAACTGTACATTACAATGTAAGTTTAAAAGTTAGAAGTTTGTTGGGGGTGGTTTTTTCATCCAATAGACTCCATATTCAACATACTTTTAAACTAAAGTTATAATATAGTATTTATTTATGTCTCATAAATTAAATCAGAAGACTATTTAATTATTTATTTTATCCCTATGATTTCACTTAGTATGACAATGCTACAAAAACTTGACAATCATTTTTTTAAAGCTCATCACATCAGTGGATGCCTCCTGTCTGAGATTGACAAAGGTTGATGACAAAATATACACAAAGTTTCGAGAAGAGTTTCCAGATTTAAATGTTGCAAAACTGACTGAAAGTGATTTGAAAACACCAGAAGCTAAGGAGGTTTGTTAAATTTTTTATAAAATTACTTTTTATATCCCCTTGTCACCTGTATCTATAGACTTTATATATATATATGGCATCCTTCCGTCTTCGTGAGTTCTACACTTTGACGAGTGGCTCACTAGGCCAATCCTAGAATGGCAATCAGGGCTGCACCTCTCGCAGGAGAATATTGAATCCCGGTAAATTCTTGATTTCCGAATTGTTCTTTTTGATTTAAGGGCCTCGTTTCGAGTATCTTCTGCCTTTTTTACTCCTTCAAACACTGCTGTTCGCCAGTTGTAGCCATGTTCGGCAATGAACTCCCATTCGTTTGTTTCAATATTGGCTTCCCTCATGCTTCGTTTGCAAACGTCAATAAATCTCAGGCGCGGTCGTCCAATATGTCTTGTCCCTTCTACCAACTCTCCAGCAGTATCTTTGGAATATGCCCTTCCTCCATTCTCAATACATGACCTAACCAGCGAAGGCGCCTCTTCGTTAGAAAGGAGAATATGCTAAACATGTGTGCACGTTCCAAAACCTCCACATTAGGTACACTGTCCTAAAAATGCTACACAGACATCTTTGATGGAAGCTGTTGAGTTTCCGCTCCTGGCTGATATATGTGGTCCACACTTCGCTACCATATAGGAGCGTGCTAAGCATGCATGCCTGATAGACTTTAATGTGCATACAAAAAGGGTCATATTTGTTACAAAAATGAGCTTAAATCAGATAGATGTAAATATTGTGTTTTCAATGCACTTTGAGATTACATTATGTCCAAATTTAACCCATTTGTTTTTAAATGATAGCCAAAATCTCACAGCTGCAGATTGGAAAAATAGTTCTTTGCTCTTACAAAAAAAAAATTTACTTTGTGCTCACAGGGTAATACTAAATGATGTGACAATGGTTAGTTCCATTTTACATTTAAGTAGGTTGATGAACCATATTCATCTCATGAAAAAAAAATATCTTTGTTTGAAATAATTGAAATTGTTTCTAACTTAGATGAATCTGAGGATGAAGGTTTAAAATAATTTTCTCTGACTCGGATAGAATGCAAAGTAACAACATAATGTATATTATACCTTCTAGTCGAAGTATTCTTAAAAAAAGAAAAGTACTTTCAAAATATAAACATTAACAGATTAAAATAATTAAAGTCCATTATTATATCTCTTTAAACTATCTTTATTACCTGAGAAAACTATTGAAAGCTTAGATTGGAAACTCAATACTACAAAGACGCAGTTCATGGAGAAAAATGCTATAGTGGAGGACACAATCTCTGTGAATAACAGCTTACTGGTAGATGTGACAGAGTTTGAATAATCAGGGAGAAAAATCACACTAGAGACTGATGGTGACCCTGAAATCAGCCAAGGAAACCACAAATTTGAAATAGTGCCATCCTACCAGATCAACAACACCAAGGCTATTAACTGGAAGTTCTCCAGACCAAATGTTTGAGAAGGATCCATGAAACTGAACCTTCAAGCTCAATTAATTTAAAATTTGGAATAGTGAAGATGTTAAATTTATGTTTTAAAATTTGTTTTGTTTTGGATTACCAAAAACATTTAATTTATGTTTTTATTTGCAATATTCCCATTTTTTTATTAATAGAAATGGAGAACCTTCTGTGAATCATTCAAGGGAGAAATTGAAGATTACAACATGGGTACTTTATTACGACTTAACTGTGAAGATGATTATAATCCGGATAGTACAATTTTCAGTATGTAATTTCTAATTTCATTTGGTCAGATAATTCTATGATTTAAAAAATGATGAAGAATTGCATAATGTTTTGAGTATATCGTCACCAGTAGCTGATTAAAAAAAATATATATTTACATTTAAAGCACCTGGTAAAATGGCAGAGGAAGTTTATGAATGTAAATGTGTTTGTAGTTTTATAGCGGGTACTAGAGTTAAAGCTGTGTCTATAAGTGACTGTAACAGACACAAAATTTCAATTAAATCGTAAATGGATTTTAACAAAAACATAATCCCTGAAGTTTCATAATTTTTTTAATGGATGCACATTGTTTCAAGGTTTCCTACATTCTTTTTCCTCAGATGAAATAAATTTCACTCATCATAGGGCAAAAAAGTCATTCAATTATCACATGAAACACATTAACATTACTGAAAATAACATTAAAAACATCCATTTGGGTTTGACATAGAAGTAAAATCTTAAATTTGAACTTCTAAAATATTTAAAAGAAATTTTTAAGCTGAGTCATTGGTAATAACGTTTATAAAGATTAACAAGTTAAATATCACTCCAGAGCTTTTGTACCATCTGCTTTTATCTGTGTATATTTTATATTTTCAGGTGTCAGAACTCAGTTCCTAGCCATTGAAATAGCAAGAAACAGAGAGGGTCACAACAGCTGTTTGTTAAAGAAAAAGGAAAAAATAAACAAGTCATAGCAATAAATACAACTTTTGTTTTGCAGTTTGATTTTATTATTTTTCATACAATGACACATTTGGTATAGTTAGATCACACATCTAAAGAAAAATTTAAGCTTATTCTTTTATTAAATTAGGAGACTTAAAGGAGTTTTAAAAAGCTTCTTTTTAAAAATTAAGATAACACGGACCAACCTACATAAAAAATTGTGTTTTTTTTTTTGTTGTTGTTGTAGAATGTTGTTTAAAAATGTGACTCAAAAAACAAAAAAAACTTGTTGACTTTTGTTTTCATTTACAGAATGTGAAAATTATTAAATGTCTAAGAGTTATTCATTAAAGATTACTTTCTAAATAACATCTGATAGGCAATCGTTTTGCATCAAGTAACAGTCATTATTGTTCATTAGTGTTTTTATTTCTGTTATAATCTCACATATAATTGAAGTAAGAATTTATTTTAAACCATCTTATTTTTTCTGGGAAAATTTGCAATAATTATTTAACGTCATTTGCATTTTTTAAATAAGTCAGATTATGTGCAGAGTTTAAATTTAGTTTCAATAAATAGATGTAGACTTAAAGATAATGCAATGTGTATAGCTTCTGATGTATTTCTTTAAAAATCTAATATTTGACAGTTAGTAATGTCAATCTTGGTGGGAATTGTAAAATGAATTTTAAGAATATTATTTTCTACTTTTATTATGAAAATTTTAATCTGTAAATTATTGAAGAATTTTTTAAAACAATGAATTCTTCAAACATCACAGGTATAGTGGTATAGTAAACTCGACTCTGTACCCAGGCATGAAACTAAAAGTAGAATTTAACAACTTCTTGCCGTCTGGCGTCTAATTGCTGAAATGCCCCAATCCCTTTTTGAAATCTTACAGATAGGACCGATGTATGTTGTTAGCAAAGAGATAGGGTTGTTGTTTTTTAAATACTTTTCTTATAACCCCATCATCACCCCGACCCCCCTCTCCCTCAACCCAGCATATCGAGCTGCAGCTCTGTGTCATCAACTCAGATGTGACCTTACAGGTCAGCATGAGGCACACTGGATCACGTGAGAGGGTCACACAAGAAAAAAAATTATGCTACAAAGATAAAACTTACAAACCCAAAGATTTGAGAGTAGAAAGGTTTTTTTTTTATTAATTGTTTTTTGACTTACCAATTTGTTTAACATTGATGTAAAAAGAACCTGTTGCATTTATTTAAAAATAAAGAAATTTTAAAACGCTCAGTATTCCTAATTTATTTTTGCTCATTAGTTGTTTTTTTCTCTTCTCAATTAGGTTAACATAATAAATTAATTAAACTTAAATATGAACCGTACCATAATGAAATACCCTTATATATACATAAGTTTCCGCCAATAAAATCTAAGGCATTCAAAACCACTTTCCAAGGAAAATTTATAAATTTAATGAAAAGATTTTGAAAATTAATTTTTTTCTATTGATTTATTTTATTAAACATGTTGCATCATATAAAAAATTCTTAACAGTTCATGCCAATAATAGGAATTTTATTAGACCAGTGGTTCTCAACCTTCCTTATGCAGTGACCCTTAAAACAGTTCCTCATGTTGTGGTGACTCCAAAACATAAAATTAATATCGTAGTTACTTCATAAATTTGTTTCCAGATGGTCTTAGACAACCCCTGTGTAAGGGTCGTTCGAGCCCCTAAGGGGTCAAGACCCACAGGTTGAGAACCGCTGTAGTAGACTATCCTCAAGAAAAATATATTACATACAATATAATAAATTATATTGCACTGAATTAAATGTACCGGTACACAATTAACATTTACATTCTAGTGTCATTCTCACAATGTTTTATCAGACCTGTCTACCAGTAATAATGTTTTGAATTTGTATGCTTTTTGCACCCTCAATTTGTAAATACAGTTTTAAACCAAAAAATATTATGTTCACAACTAAAAATATGTAAAAAAATTAAAATTGTCAAGTGTGAATAGTGAGTTTTTGGTTCATTTCTAGAAAATTATGTCACCTCAATTTTACCTTTCGTATAGCTTATCTCTAATTCTGTCTTTCAAACTACGCCTAGCTCTTTGGGAAACTTTTCAAGTACCGGTACTTTGTAAATGATATATATGAAGAAAAAAAAATCTCCATTTGAATGTCAGAACGTTTCAACAAGTTCACTGGGTATCACCATGGTCGCAGTGGCTAGCAAAGTTAGCAATAAAACTGTTTAATTTTGTGATTTAGTCATTACAGTGAAAGGTCTACATAATGCAGTGTTACAGTTTGATAAAGTAGATGATTTTGCTACTTGTAATCCAATTTTGAGAGGGGTTAGTTAAAGACACAAAATAATTTGATTGGATAGGCAGTTCTGCTTTACTTAAAAATCACTTAGATCTACATTTTTATGTCTGACTTACAGCAAACAAAAAGTATAAAATAAATGTTTAAAATTAATTTAACCATTTACAGCCCAGATAGATCATACTTATCATCAACCAATCATCCTTTTAGGCCTGTGTTAGTAAAGGAAGTAGAATTCCAAGTTCCACTGATTTATGTGTCTATGGCATAAATGCATAGACTCTAATGCATAATTGACTGGCAAATCCAGAAATAAAGTGAGTTGTCATTTTAAAAAAATATTCTGCACAGTTGTAAAAGTGTGTTGATTTTGAACAATGAAAATGAAAGGGCATTTTTTAAATAATCTAACCATCATAAAAAATACAGTAAACATTTTTGCACCATAATATAACTTTAACAGTAACAGCAAATATTTATATTATTATAGATCAAATCTTACAATTAATTTAGGCTGGAATACATTGGCAGATTAGGTGAATGTGCTAAGACTGACAATGAACTATAATGACATGGACTTCCTGATGGCCAGTGGTCTACAAAGTATTTCCATAATACTGACAAGCACACAAAGATAGACATTTATACATATAAATAAATTCAAATGACCAATAAAGGCATTAATGGAATAAACAGATACTTCCAAATTGAAATACGCAAAGATTAACACATTTCATTGTGTGCATAAGTTCTGCAACCTGGTAAAGCAATTTTTTACTTTCAGGTGTGTGGACATTAGCAAAATAAAAAACGTTAATGACAAATCAGACTTTAAAGACTTAAAAAAGATGAATGCTTGGACTCAATTTTTATTCCCAAGAACAAATTCATCTCATTCAGTTATCTTGTGTTCAAATGGCAGTTTTTTTTTATAATACTCTAACAGATAATATAAATTAATTGATAACTACATTCTTAAAATGTGAACAACCAAATTACAATTACTTTAATGAAAAAATAAGTAACATTTTATTTTTGCATTCACATTTTCTAAATGAAATTATTTACACATTTATATTATTTACAATTATGGAAATAAAATTCTGATCTGACATGTCATTTATAAACATGGTTTTAATTTTTTTTAAGGAAGAGATTAAAACAAGGGTCACAAATTAATAATGCCAAACAAAGTAGGTACCATTTTCAGTGCATCACTCTGAACTATGAGCGCTGAAGTGGTTGAGGTCAGTGTCTTCATCTCTTCTTCTAACTTGTTTTGGTAGTCCTGAAGGGCTTGAATTTCTTTACACATTGCCACATTATCTTGAAGTGCTTTATTCAGACATTTTTTCAGGACAGATATTTCTTGCTCACGCTCTAGAAAAAATAGATGTTTACTTTATCATATATACTTTAATAGAACTTTAAACTTTTCAGTTCCTATTAGTCAAAACATTTCAAAACAATTATTTTAGAGAGGATGTTGAGAATTAAATTTTTACTTCAGCCAGTTTGGATAAAATTAGATTCACTTATTATAGTCTACTTTAACAGATTTAGATTCTAATTATTTTCCTGGTGAAAATTCTACAGATCCAAAAAAGTCCACTGCTCCTGTAGAGCAGTGCCAAAAAATGATTTTAATATCCTGTTCCACAAATACTGTTTATTTTTATGACATCTAATAGGAAAAATAATCTACCCCAGGGAACAAACACTCAACTTGTTATACACACTGATATTGTTATTATTATTCATGATCTGTCAACTAATCACAGAAATACAGCAGAAAAGTAAACATTTTAAAATAAAACATGAAAATCTAGTTCTGATGGTGTGCAATAGCTCTGCTTCCAAGAAGATCATTTGTAAAAAATGCCTTGTCTGGTTTGTTTAGGCTAATGTGATATGTAAAAAGCAACATACAAATACAGCAACATACAAATACAAGAAATAAGTAGCATCTGTTATAAAAAATGAATTCAGCATGCACCTACCATAATTTTTGTGAATGAATTCCATCATAAAACCATGAATATCCACTGGACCTGAGGGTGCTGCTCCAAGGCCACTACTGCTACTACATGAACTACTACTACTATTTCCCGTGCCTTGCATGGTGGATGAAAAACCATCTTGTGACATGTCCTCAGATACAACTAATGCACTGTCCATAAAAGCCTGCTCTTCTCTTTGCTGCCTTAAAAGTTCCTTTTCTACTTCTCCTGGAAAAGATGAATTTGAAATATGAATTAGCTAAAACCATTTGGACTGAATCAAAAGTGGTGCTATTTGCAGGGATGGTGATAGTTGCAGGTTAAGCCAGAATGATGATCACACACAATAATTTGAAAGAAGAAGACATATGCACATTGAAAATGAGAATAAATGAGTAAAACAAAACAGAAAGTTTTAGAGAACACCTGTACAACATAAATAAACAAGCCCTTTGTCCAGTTTCAAAACATTTCAATAGTGCTAACCAGGATGGAATTTTAGACATTTCAGTTACTGGTATATTGTATGCAAGTAATACCCTGGATAGAATTTATATGGAAAATAAATTAATAAGATTTGGTACGTTGGCTCCATACAGTGTAAAACAAATTCACATAGCTCCAATGTATTTTCTTGTTTGATTTAAAAATTTTACTTCCACCCACTTGCTTTCTGTTCTTCTGAACTTAATTTTTGTCAGGGACTTGCACCCACTCTTATTCTTTATTTTTAGTTAGGATACATACATATATTATGTAAATTTAATTTATACTTGTAGGAATTTTTATTTGTTGTACTGAGGAGGGAATTTGCCCAAATATTTACATTTGTATTCTGAATGATCATTATTAAAGCTGAACTTATATTGTTTTATTTACACAAACTCTTTGCTTCTAATTAATCTATCAGAAAGTGCATACACAGAACAATTATGAAACTCGGTGAGATTTTATTGTGCTTAAACATTCTTTATGTAGTTCATCTACATCAACATATCACAATTTTGATTGTCTTGCTTTCTCTATGCCTTGGCTAAATGTACATAGCTATACCCACTGATCATTCACAACTCTCAGTCTCATAGGGAATCTTTTTCGCAACACAATTGTTGCGTAATGATTTTTCAGAACACAGCGTGGTATCAAAAGGTTTGTGCCACTCCTCGTTCATGATGTAATTTGTTGGTGCACAGCATGGTATGTGATATTCGCAGGGAAAAACCATCATTTTGTCCCACAGAAACCCCTGCACATTTCACATTTGACTGGATTTGCACTATTTCATGGGTTATTTATTGAGAACTCTATTCATGCAGAACTGAGTAAGCTTATTTGACAGCGCTATTTCTAGGTTTCCTATTTACAGGTTTTACTGCAATATTTTCCTCATCTGAAATCTGATTTTTCACTTATGAGATGTCAACTATCAACGTATCAAATCTTAGTAAACAACACTTAGTAGCTTCTACCTGTAATATTTTGAATGTGTGCTTTTCCATACATATGTTCTCGCTTGTTATGAAGATTGCTGAAGTAAACTTGACACACTTTGCAGTAAAGCTCACTTGCAGTGTCCTGGCAGAGAAAAAGTTTAAGTCCACAAACTCACTTTTAATATTCCCTTATCTAGAATATCCACCCTTGAAATTAAGATTATTGTCTTTCACTTTCTGCTTAGAATTTAGGACTAAATTAATAGAAAGTATTTTATATATCCTTATCTTCTAAGATTGGTACAGAAGTATGGATGATTTTATTATTAAGTACCTATTATAACTTTTTCCTTCTAATTTCTTTATGTAAGAAAAACTCCATTAAACGCAAATTAATATTTATTTAACAAGAAGCAATGTTAGATGAAAAATGCATTTTTAACATAACTGGGGTGAAAGAAACTTAATAATTATATGTAAAATATAAAAAATGGGTTGATGATACTGTAAAACTATTCTTACATTATTCTATTTAAAAATTGTGAGACAGCACACTTTGTCAAATGTTAAAATGTATTTTGTACTTATATTCCTCTAGGCAGGTAGTTTTTGTGATTTATAAGTAAAAAAAACCAAATATCCTTTACCTCATCACAATTTAAGATGTCTGAAGTTTCTTGAATTGTAGTTGTATCACCTATAAAAAGACAAATGTTCCCAGCATTAAAAAAATATATAATGTATAATCTTGTAAAGTTGAATACTTATTGTTTCATTACTGATGTAAATGGTAGAATTAAAGATGTTTTATCCTTTAAATTTCAGTAGCTGTTTAATTTTCATAACTCATTAAATAATTGCTCAATTTTCCTACCATCGCTTCCTAGCATCATTTTTTTCCTCACAGTTTCTTGATATGTATCTGAAGATCGGAATGCCTTTAACTCCTCTCTGTAGCGCTTTTTATCTTCATCTGCTGCTGCTAAGTATTTCTGTTTTCAAAATAATTAATTTGCAAATAGATTAATTCAAATATTTCAGTAATTCTCTTTATTGCATAAACAAGATACCATCTAATTAAGGATTTTTTTTAACTTAAACCATCATTATATGCTATAATAGTATATTAGTTTATACATTACTCACTAAATTACTGAAACATTATATACAATATTTTAACAAGATTGCAGTGGAATATAAAGCACTATGACTAAATGAGTTGCACAAACAGAACCAACATCTTTAACTTCTGGTGCCATGGTACTCCATTCTTGTCCTAGAATTTTAGTAACTTCTGGAAAGTTTATGTCTGGATGACTCTGCTTTATCTCCTTTCTTCTGTCCATGGCATACAGAACATAACTGCAGACAAACAAATCATGTTTAACATTGATCACTTGTCAAGCTCAGCTAAGGAACTACTTTTTTTTTGGCCCACAGGACATCAATAAAATGTCAATAATTTATGTATTGCAGTCCCCATTAATATTCGTCAGTATTCGATAAGTAATAACTATAAAAAATTATCACCCAAACACTCAAAAATTGATATCCGAACCTTTTCATTTTTTTTAACAGGATGGAATTAAAAAATATAAACACCATGTAATTTGTGCTTTTATTTTTTAACCTACCCCGTCACTGGTGCTCTTGGTCCTGTAACTGCTGGTTTGACTTTTCTTTTTTTGCCTTTTGGCCATCCACCCTTTCTCTTCTGAAAGTTGAATATAAAAAGATGAGTTCATATGGAAGATAATATTCACTAAATTTTCATATAGATTATATAAAAAACATGTATGTCAATGATTTTTTAATGAAGATGCTTCATTCCAAACAGCATAAAAGATTTTATCTACTTACTGTTGTGATGCAGATTTCTGCTGATTCTTCTGACAAAGGCAGGTGTTGATCCATCATTTCTTTCTTCAATGGCAACCCAACATCTGCAGAGTCATGAAGTTGAATTTGGACTCCACCTGCATCGTCCTGCAAAGCAAATATCACAACAAATTTATTTGTTGCTATATATTTTATGGTTAACAACTCTATTTTTTTAAAAATACATATATAGTAGCAAAAGAATTTTACCTGAAGGTGCGTGACCATCTCTTCAGTTTCATCATCCAGATGCGATTCATTAGATACCTCCCCGCCATACACTGCTGAAGCATCCACATCCACAGAACCATCACATGTGCTGAACAAGGACACTGCACAAGAAATGAGAGATGATCATTTCAATTTTAAAATATAATATCCAAGATTTATAATCATAACAGCAAGTCTTCGAGTCTTAATCGATTTTCCCACTAAGCTGGGGATGCACAGGATTTGTAAAGCCAGCAATCATTTTTTGCATATCATTTAAAAAGGTTTGCATACATTACTTAAGTTTTTCTAAATCATTTTATTATAATCATTCATTTCTGTAAGTCCCTCACTAAGAAAAATGGTGTGCAGTATATGGTAATGTTTTGAATACCGGCAAGTATTTCCTTTCAACGCCATACCAAACTATAGAATTTTCTTGATTTCATAGCACAATTGTGGACAATTCCTAAAATGTTGCAAATATAGTACATTATTTATAACACCTAATAACATCTTTAAAATTTGTCTTACTCTAAAAGAACTATCACAAGTCTTTTTTTGGATTAGTAGTAAAGCCATATCAAGATATAGCCATTGAAACTATCATGGCTGAACTTCAATAATTCAGAAAAACTCTTTCAAAGGCTTCAGGTACATACCCTTCCACTCTCAGATCACAATGAAAAGGGATGGGGATTCCTGTTAACAATACCTAGTTTCCTGGAGAATTTTCAGGCACTAATCAATCGATTCAATTTGCAAAACAGTCAGGGGAACTTAGAAATGTGCTTAGAAAAGTTATGCCATGGTCTGTTGCTTTGAGTACGGGGGATTTTTTTTGTTTCAACTGACCTGGAATGCATGACAGTAATTGCCTGGATGAATCACTTGGTGATGAATCATCACAATAAGATATTCCAGCCATGCTTTCAGGCACCGTCAACATCAATCTATCCAAATAAGAATTTTGAAAATGAATGACCAAATACAAAGTTTAATATCATGAACAAATGACTTATTATTTTAATGTAAAAATTACCCTCTTGGCGTTTCCATCAAAACAGCATTTTCAGGTATAAAGGCAGAGTTAAGAGTTATCTCTCCGTCCTTTTCAATAATGGAACTTTGGATTCCTGCTGCTAGTGTGGGAATGGAAATGACATTTCTGGTGCAATCGTCGGATGACAGCTCTCCCATCATACTTTCTGTTCCATGACCATAATCAGTGCTAAGTACATGCAAGCCTACCACATCTGATGACTCATCTGCACTATTACTCATTAGAGCTGATGATACTTCAGTCAGCAGGTCACTGTCCATTTTATTTCTGCAGAGAAATAAGATATTTATATGCATCAAAGGGTGCTGGGATACTGCATCTTACAAAACTAATTTTCTAGGATTACATCCTATATAACGTACGAAAAAATTCTTTGGATTGAAGTTAAAAGTAAAAGAGAAAAAACCTTAGATAATAAATTTGCTTTAATCAATAAAATGATGTATAATTAATTTGTGTTTCTTCGTCATATTAACAAAAAAATATTGATATTAATTAATATTAAATATAGAAAGTATCATTCATAATCATTCATTCAAAATGTCATTTTATGGCAAAAAGAAATAACGGTTTTGACCAGACTTTGTGACACAATTTATAGTGACTTAAATAAAAAAAAACTCATGCCTAATTATTTTTAAAATTACAATTACTTATTTTTCCATTTAGTGGAAAGTTTTTGATTCTAATTACACAGATATAAATTGTGCACCAAAATGATGTTTATAGCACATACAGTTTTGCAGTGAACATTTGGTCCTGAAAGTCACTCCTGGTTTTCACTTCGGTGAAATCTGCATAGAAATAAATTAGAACAGCTGAAAAAAATGCATATCAGAAAACTGCAAAATTAAGTTTTTAGAAAACCATAATATTATAATAATTAAATCACAGTCATTTTTTGCCATGTTTTCAGTACTTTAATCATAAGAAGGAGTCAAGAACAATAGCATTTCCCCAAACCTACCCAAATTTTAATACTTCTTGCCATTGGACAAAACAAAGTGTGGTCATATAAAGTCTAAAGCTTTCATTTTCACGAATTGATTTTGTAGATATTTTTTAATGAAGCTTTTACCATAATGAGTGAAACCACCTTAATTTTTATAAATTCAATTTCAGTTTTGCTGTTTTGCTGTCTATCAATTATTTAAAACATTTATGATTTGAATTATTTATTTTTTATTTTTTTTATACAGGTTGTTACTTTTTTTTTAAAGAATTGGCTTGTGATGACTAAAGTAGTGTTGTAACAGCATTTCACTGCATTGTTCACAAAGAGTGGAAGGAAGTGGTGAGGCAGGCCAAAGCACTACATCATATGGGCTGCAGCGCCACAGGGATGGATGGATGTTCACAAAGAAAGTCTGGCACAACTTGCTTAAAGTGATGCCTTTTATGATGTGATAAACACTATAACTATATGTGTCAGTGCTCTCTATCATGTGCAGTTAATGGACTAATTGAAGAAAGTTGATGGTTGTTGTTTTGATGGCTTTGTGTAAACCTTCAATGTTTTATTGCAACTTGAGGAAAGTTCTGACTGATATTAATTAATATTAAAATAAAAGTATTAAAAGAAGTGTCATTCATTCACAATGTCTTTTTATTCTGATTAACTTTTTAAAATCACTTTTAAAAATATTTTATGGCACATAAAATATCTTGACAATTGTCACTTGCAAATAACCTCCTCAACCTTCCCATAATTTTTAGACTTTTTTTACTTCCTATATTGCATATTTATGTTTACTTTCTTTCAAGCTAATTTTCTTTTCAAACTTATACAGACCATGTCCCTGTTTTTAATACTTTTGTTTAGTCTTTTTTTTTTATGACAGTGGAAGAAAACCATGGTCAACTTATAATTTACAGGTCCCCATGAGTTTCTGTGGAAGAGGCAACTCCCCTTTGTTTAGTCATGGATATTTACTAGATTTAACTATTCTATTCTTTTTATATTAATACACTGATGGAATGTTTTTATTAATGGCTTTCTTAAATTAATATTTCATAGCTTGGTGAATTATAATATTTAAAAGTGATGTTAATATGCCTGTGTGTTGTGATCATCTGATCAATTTGAAAAATAGATTTTGACTTTTCTGACATGTTTTGAATTTTATTTTCAGTGGAGCCTGTAATAAAGTGTGTAAAAGTGTATTCGATGAAATTGTAAGTTGTGTTTTCATTATATTTTATATTTAAAATAAATTTTAAAATCTTTTTATTAAATTTACAATTTTCTCACTACAATGTGTAACTGTAGCATATGAATTTGAACACCTGGTTTTAAGTTCAGGTTAGATCTAGAGTCTAGACCTACTGATAGATTTTAGGTTTGAAGACTTATGCTTCAATTAGAGACACTGATTTTTTTGTTCAGGCAATTTAGCGTTCAGGTTAGGTAGAGTGATAGATTTTAGGTTTGAAGGTTTTTAGCAAAAAACACAATCTCTTCCTTTGACCTCCCAATTTTGGCCCTCAACTTTGTGTACTACCTTTTTGACAAAGCAGTCATATTTGTTGCCATGACAGGAAACATCATGGCAACAAAAATGGCGGCTGTGTACAAAAAAAAGTATTGCAAAAACACAAGAAAAAGAGGGAACCCGGAGAGCGTACCAAGTCCAAGACCAAACATATAGTCATAGTCATATAGGCCTATTAGCTATTTCAGATTTAGCGGCCCACGACGACTTTATTTTGGATTCACTCCCATTATTTTTGTGTATTTTTTTTTAAAAAAGAGATACATTTTCGGAATTAAAATTTTATTGGTTGATTAATTATAATTTTAAAATTTTCATTGGTTGGCTCATTATAATTTTTATTCGGTTGCGCCATATTTGATATCTTTGGGGTGCCTGTGGGGTGTGTATTTCATGAAACTGTAAGTTGGATTTTCATCATTTCTATATGTTATAATTATTTTGGGCATTTTTTTGTTAATTTTTATCGTTTTCTTGCCACATTACGTAAATTCCACGTGCTTTTACTAGTGGCTTTAGGCGTAGGATTTAGGGATCGATTTTGATTAGGGTTCGGGTTAGGCATAGGGATAGATTTAGTGATTTAGCGTTTGGGTTAGGCATAGGGATAGATTTAGTGATTTAGCGTTCGGGTTAGGCATAGTGATAGATTTAGTGATTTAGGGTTCGGGTTAGGCATAGGGATAGGTTTAGTGATTTAGGGTTCGGGTTAGGCATAGGGATAGATTTAACACATTTTTTTCATAAATTTTTAACGTTTTCTTCCTAATTTTAGCAAACATGAGTTATTTTATTTTTCCATGGCCGCAATCTTGGTTGCCTCGACCCGTGAACACGTAAAAGTGCGCGGGTCAAGGCAACCAAGATGACGGCCATGGATATAGACTCGGGCCGCTTTCTCTGAATTTACCGGCCTATTATATTATATATATATATATGTATAGTATAATAATCATAATGTACTATTGGTCTAATATTGGTTCGGCGTGCCACTATGAGCTTCTATGTAGGTTTCTCTCCCTTTTGTTTATTCTTGGATTGTTCCTAGAGTTAACTTTCTTTTTTAATATATACACAGAAAATGTAATGAATGTTGATTTCTCAATAACAAGTTAAGTTATAATCTACTAAATAGTATAGGAGTAGGTCAACTTTTACTACTTAAGCCTAATAATGATAAATATTTATTAATCTCTTATTATTTAAAAATGAACTTTTCAGTTAATAGAATTATTAGAAAGAGGACTTCTTTTTTTTTTAAACTTTCAGCAAAAATGTATTCTGAGAGCCACCGTAAAAAAAGTTGAAAATACTTAAATGTTTTGAACAGCTTGCAGTTTTCTCAGTCAAAGCATTGATCAAATTTCAGTGTTACCTTTAACAGTTTAAAAATTTATGTTTAATTCCTTTAAAAAGCATGAGACTTAGTTTAACAAATAGCTGACAATTTTTGTTTGCTAGCAGCTAGGCTAACTAATGTAAAAACTATTTTACTGTGACTTCACGGAAGTATCTTTTTTTAAATAAATAGAGTGATCCCCCTTCGCCTTCAATCGGTTTTGTGTGTGTGTGCGCGCTCGTGTGGGGGGGGGGGGCAATTTCCACAATTACCTCCCTTCCAGGATTAGATGGACATAGAAAGTTAGATGGAAATCTTGATAAAGTTATCAAGCTGCCTTGCTAATTAAAAAACGATATGATATAAAATCCAAATAATGACTTAAATTATTTTCATTTCTAAAAATCTTCAATTTTGAGCATCGTGTGACATAGCTCAATAATAACATAAATATAAAGTGCATACTGCAACAGTAGCGTCACAGTGGAGAAGGTGGGGGGTGGGGATGCGAACGCCACCGGATGACACCCTCCCAGAGTGGGCTTCATAACATATCTAAGTTAAATAATAGAATGGTGCCATCAGAACAGGTCGCCACAAGAATAGGATGTCATCGGCGCATCTTGTACGTTTTCCACAAATTCAACGGCGCAGCTAGAGTTTGCGACCCAGAGGCAGAGGGGTTCATGATGAAACGGTCTTCACTAAAGAAAAACATTACATAAAGCGTAACCTGAAGATTGACAACTCCTGTTTAAAAGAAAGAGCATATAAAGCCTTTGTCCTTCCGATTTTAGATTATGCATCTTCAGTCGGGGACCCATTTACCCAGAAGAGCATTGACAGGTTGGAGGCGGTCCAGCGACGAGCAGCACGCTTTGTCCTGAACCGATACAGGAATACCTCTAGTGTTGGAAGCATGCTGGAAACACTAGGCTGGTCACCATTGGAGAAACGACGACGACAATCCAGGCTCTCCATGATGTACAAAATAAATAATGGGCTGGTCCACTGTTCAAGTATTAAACAGAAACTCGTCCATCTCCCCCATAGACAGCGAGGAGGCCATGACAGGCAATTCCGGCTCATACCAGCAAGAAGCCAGCATAGGAATTGTTCATTCCTGCCCAAGACAATCAGGGACTGGAAAAAGCTTTCAAAAATACAGTTGAGGCCACAACACTAGACACATTTGCGTCTATTGCCTCAAGCCTTCCAACCCCCATTGCATGATTCCTTCACAAAGTAGCACTTGTAATCATTGAAATATCCTCATCAGCACCAGGCACAGAAACATTGCAAATCCCCTCTACATGCATAGGAGCCAAAATGATCAATAAATTGATCGTGGGCCCTTAATATATAGAAGAAGAAGAAGAAGAAGGAAAGTTTTTTTTACTTTTCCAGAAGGGTCTGCATAGAGGGAGAAAAAAATCTCTTGTGATTGAATTTCTAGACTTTCTGTTCTGGAGGGTTCTTACTCCTTCACTAAAAAAAACGACAATCGACTGTTATTGGCAGACTTACCAGACAAGCAAGACAAGAAACCTTACAACTTTTTCCCTGTGTGACGGGTTAACTAACATAAACTGCAGGTAGTGCCAAATATCCCTTCTATTGTGGCCATGAGCTGGTGTGAGCGTCACAGTGTGTTTCATAGTAAAACTAGTTATATATTGATATTCTTCCTTTTGTTTCTGTTGGAGATTTACCGACAGGAAGGTAATTAAAAAAACAACCTGGTTACAGTTAGAATGTAAAACAAAAAATATAATTTTGGTCATATTTATCACAATTTGAGTGTAGTTAGTATTTTTCATGGCAACTAGCGATAAGGTTACCAAAAGCAAACATACTGTCAATAAGTTATAGATATGTTTAATCCATTGTGGATTTGTCTAAACTTGAAATCATTTTCTAATTTGGTGTAGATACGATTACAGTCATCCCGTGTTTATTGCGGTTAATCAGTTCCAGACTCTCATTGAAGTAGGATTCTTTATTTATAAAATGAATATTTTCGTATTTAGAGCATAGAGAACCTATTCACAACCCTAAATATGGTTTTTAACATGATGAGACCCTCTGGCCATGAAATAAGACCCCCCTTTAGCAACCATTACACTCATATTATCCAATATATTAGACAAAATAAGAGATAATAATACATATTAGACATTACAAATATCATATTATTATTATTGTACATTTAATTTCACACACACTCACATTTCTTACAAACAACCACCACCTATGAAAATAGTGTGACTTTGATGATGAAGCGATGAAAATGAGGAGACATACTGCACAGAACAGAAAAACAAGGTTAATGCTCCTCTGAAGGGACGACTTCAGTAGGTGAGTATTCAGAAGGTACAGTATCTTTAAGCAGGTGCGTCGTCGTCTTCTTCCGCTGAAGGAGCACGAGGCATAGACATTGGGTGTTTGGGTGCACGGCTGACGAACATTGTGATAGGCAGTTGCTCGTGCTGTCTTTTCATATACATGAGGAGGCTTTTGTAGGGTTCCATAGATCCATCAAGTACATGTCGGAACCGCGATGCATGCATCAGTTGTGGGTCCCATTCCCCAATCATGTCCTGTATTTTCTTAAGAGTTCTCATGACCTGCGAGAGATGCTCAAGGGTAAGGCCAATTTACTCCTCCTGATCCCAAGAAACCTTATTTAATTTGAAGCCCCGGACCTTGACCTCAGCCTTGAAAATAAATGTCCGGGAAGGAATTCTTTTCCAGAACAGTCCATTGCCTCACCCTCTTCTGGATGACCAGCGAATCCAACAGAATGTTTTTCTTGAGGCTGTCGCTGATCCAAATGGCTAGGGCAGAAAACTGCAACTATGAACTTATTACGACTTGTCATGACATGCTTTGCTTCCTAGTTGAAAAAGACAGTAGCTGTTGCACTGATGTTCTTTTCATCTTTGTCAGAATGCTTAGAAGAAGCAGCACACTTAGGGGCCATCGTGAACTTACATAAAAGTTCTCAGAAATGGCAAACATTTACAAGACCAAAGATGCTTCCGATGCATGGAGATGTAGAAGCGTGTATGAGAGAAATAAACATCTGTGAGGCTGAGCCAATCGGTGTCCAGGAAAGGATTGACTTGGTTTCACTTCTATCAATCAATGGCTAGCATTAGACATATAATCCTATTTTTTACAATGGCATTGCTTAAACTTAATCCCTCTGGCACAATGAAAATTGAGGTTATGAACTCAACAACTTTGTCAAGACAGACAAACTTTATTTTACTTCATTAATTTAAATATACAATAATGAAGGGGAGACTATTCATTTTTTAATATTCTTCATGCATTCAAAACAGTGATAAAAATTATGAAAAATTAATAAATTATGCCGTTTTTGACTTTCCATTTTTTTTCTATACAGTTTTCCATGCTGCTGTTTTGTGAATTTTCATACAGTTTTTTTTTTATCTTACAGGGTAACATTTAAGCATAAAAAAAAAGAGAGAGAGAGAGAGATCCTTTACACACCATCCCCTTGTCTGCAGTCGTCCACTTTTGAATGAAGCCCCTCTTTGCAGTGCAGAACCCCTTTATGAACGACCCATATGAGTAAAATGTAGAATTGACAAGACGTTTTTGCTGTCCAAAAAATTAATTAAAATTAAACAGCACTCAAAGACATCTTGGAAAGTATACACCACTGATGATTTGCTGATTGTTACTCCTCCTCCCCCATCATTACATACAAACAGTCACAAAAACTTGGCTCCCCCCTCAATTATAACGCCCCAAACCTCTGCATCCTCTCAATAAAAATCACTCTGTCCACTTCTGTCCTTTACAGACCCATGGATATCAAATTACGGTATTGCATTTGTGTCAGAAAAATTTACCTGGAACAGTGGTTCTTAACCATTGGTCAAAGCACCCTCTGAGATATGGAAGACACAGAAAATGACATTTTCTGCAATAGCTAGTTGTTGCTGCCTTAAAAAAAATCAGTTTTGATTCATTTTGATTAGCAGCAGTAAATATTTTTATGGTAAATTTTGTTTGTATATTACTTGTATTAGTAATTTTTTACTTGTTTCTAGAAAGTTGTTTAGAGTGATAAAATGACAATAAATTTTTTAACATTTTTATTATAATATAATTTATGCTGTGGTTTGGGGGGGGGGGGGTGTTTAACAGCAAATATTTTGAAAGTAAGAAGGGATGCAGCCCTGTAAAATGGTTAAGAATCCCTGTCCTAGGACATTTACTACGATCNNNNCACCCACCCCCCCCCCCCCCAACATCAACCACTTTTAGTCCCATCCTGTGGTATCCCTCATTCTATGACTCTCATATTTCACATTTCAACATAAATTCTCACGACTGTCAATGTTAGTACACCCCGATTCTCCTCCTCCTCAGCAGCCTGTAAATTGATCAGAGGCCATTTTTTGTACCTAGCATACCTGTACTGATTTTCTCATTAATCATACTTTAAAAATAAAATTATTAGAATTGCTGAAAAAAGAATAAAGTTAATAATGTCTGTAATTTAATCTTATTTAACTGCAATATATTGCAATAACTTTCCGCTTTTAATGTGAAGTCACATTGCTTAAACGACCCCCTCCCACTCGTCACATAAATATGACCCACCACCACCCCCCCCGTGTACGAAGAATACCCCTTTGACTTTGACAGTTTTGTCAGGACCTGAGTCCTGAAGTGTAAAACTCGCCTTTCATCACAGGTTTTCCTAAATAAAAGATAGAAACCAATTTCAATTGGAAGTAGAACAAGATCACAATATTTATTTTATTTTTTTTTTCCCAAAACTTTTAATTAATTGGATTAGCGGCCATCAACATCACACTCACAGTCTCACTCAGTATTAATCATCAAAGAAGTGTAAAAATATGGGCGTGGAAAATACGTTTGCGTTAATGCTGGTCTACACCAAGGGGCTGTCCATAAAGTACTTCACTCTCCAGAGGGGGGAGTGGGTGTAAGAAAGTGTGACAATTTGTGACAGGGGGAGGGGGGAGGGCCATGTGTGGCGTCACACATTTATTTTTTTAATTTTATTTCTAATTAATTTTTTTAATTTTTTTTTTTGTGTAGAATTTAATAGCTTTAAAAATAATTTTTAAAAATTTTTTGAAACATTCGAATTAAAGTGTGAAAATTTGGGAGAGGGGGAGGGGGGAGGGCCATGTGTGGCGTCACACATTTATTTTTTTAATTTTATTTCTAATTAATTTTTTTAATTTTTTTTTTTGTGTAGAATTTAATAGCTTTAAAAATAATTTTCAAAAATTTTGTGAAACATTCGAATTAGCTTTATGTCAAAATAGCATGAAATGCGTATCTCCTGAATGTGTTGTTCACGATTCCTCTCGCTAGGAGCACTAGTATGTTGTTGCAAAGCCTGGTTTTATGTATAGCCTTGCTGAGATCAACAGGAATTTTCAAAGTACAACTATATGATCTTTATTGTCCACCTTTCCAGACCACCTTACTTGATTGAATTTGCAAAGTATGTCACTTATACTTTGCCTCAAAAACAATGTTGAAGAAACATGCAGGACAACACAGAGCTTGGGCTCTGGAGAATGTGCCAACCCAAACTGTTCCAGAATCAACTCAGATAAAATGCATCAGTCCTTTGAGAATCGCTGCTAGAAGGCAAAGAGAACTCATGGCAGTTATTGCCAGAAAAGAAAATGAACATTCAGTGGATGTTGAGTGGCTACATGAGGATGAAGTTGATCTGTCTGCAATTTTCCTTCCAGGAAACGATGATGATGAAAGATTGATGCCAGTCGTAACTATTGATGAAAATTTTACTTCACCATGGATGGATGATGTCCAGTGAATATTTTTTAATTAAACATAATTCACAGACCCATATTAAACAGATTTAATATAGTACAAGAGTTTATCACAATGAATCACATCATTTGTCAATCTAGTCTTTTTTAGTCAAATTGTTTTGTTTCCTTTTTATTATTTAATCACTGGGTGAGGTCAAGTTTCGCTAATCTACTTTTTATCCTGTGTAAAAAGATTGCATAATCGGAAATTACTTAAAACTTGACCTCGCCTTTTGTAAAGGAAAAAGCAGCAGATAAATGATGTGTATTTTATAATTGTCTAGTCTAATTTTTGCAATTTTTGTTTTCAAATTCAATCTAGATTGAGTTTCTGCTTCAATGAATAACTGTGACAACTGTTGACAATTAACTATTCTACTATTAAAGTAATTTTAATTATGTGATAGTTCTTTTAAGGGGAAATTTTATTTTAATACAGTTTAATAGTGAAGTGTGTTTTAGATTAAATTTTAATTAGGTGTTAATTTTTTTAAAAATTTTGTTCGAAAGTGTGACGTACTTTAAGGGTGGGGGGGTTCCCGAGATTTGTGACAGTTTGTGACAGGGGGAGGGGGGGTAAAAATGGTCAAAAATAGCGTGACATACTTTATGGACAGCACCCTAGTCAATATAGTGAAATTATATAATATTATTTATAATAAAATAGGTAGCAGTGGCAGACACTTCGGACTTTTTTCTGTGCAGGCACAAAACAATGAATAACTTAAACTTGTTACTGATCACTCACACTGTCAATCAGGGGCGTTATTTCATGTTTTTTCAGGCTGCGAGGGGCAAAAACAAAACTTGGTCGGCTTTTTAAGAAGTTTATTACTAGAGCACCACAGTACAACCATTGACCAAAGCAATTTAAATAAAACCTGCAAATTCGGGGGAGGGGGGCAAATGGCCCACCGTGCCCTATCCAAATGACGTCCCTGCTGTCAATCATATGTCATGACAGTCAAAATTCAAATCAACTTCATTCTTTACTTATAATTATAACTTATATTATATAATGAAGTTCAAGTGGCAATCACACCAGAATTTAATAATTATGAGTACGAGTTTGACTATTGTTGAATTAATTTTTTTATTGAGTGATCAGTGTGATACTATCACTCACTGATCACTTCACTAAGTTTGACAAATTGGAGAAATATAATTTACCCACCGTCGCCTGACATTTCTACAGTACAGACTCTCAATTGTATAGCCCAAAATTGGTTCATTTATACAGCTCAAATAATAATTAATGTTTCAATTTGATGCTTCTTACACATGGTACGATGATATTATCATTATGCCGAATAATGTGATAAACGCATTATTAAATGCATTTTGTTCCATAGAATAACACCGATTCACTTTTTAATTGTGCCATAGTTCTATTATTAGAGTTTTCCTTTTTGATTTGTAAGAATTTTCCAAACAATGTTTAAACTAATTAAATAAGTTAGTTAAAAAACAGAGATGATTTAAGATTTTAATTACATAATTTTAAAAAACGATTACTAATAACGAAGAACTTATTGAGAATTGTAAATAGTATAGACAGTAATTATTACTAATAGCATGCGACCTTCCCTATTTTTTTCCCAATGTCAAGGCTGAAGTTATTTTGTTAGAAGACAGCTGATCTGACCCAGACTGTGGCACTACTCTCGTAAACGCCCGAAAAGTCAGATCCTCTTTAAGCTTTTTAAACTTTCGTCTAATATGCCAAGAGATACCTTTTGTGGCCCATTTAGCTGATAAGATATATAATTTACTCAAAGGATATGGGGTAAGTAATTTTGTTAAAATTAATGAAATATACCTATTTTTAATATTTAAAATATTTTGTGAGATTTAATTTAGGCTAGTGGAGGTTGGTCTAGTATTCCGATGGTTCTCAAACATTTTTCGGTCTTCTCCCCCTTGGCACCATCCCATATCATATAACTATCCATAATGCCTCCTCTTTATTTCTTATTTAACCCCCCCCCCCCATTTTTAATTTTTACTTTTAATTTGGATAGTATTACAACACAACTCCGTAATCGTAACGAAGATGTTTAAATTTAAAGTTTTAAATGTTAAATTATTTCAGTAAACTGTAGGCCCTAAATGAACTTTTAATTAGAATTAAAATAAATAAAATATTATTGAATACTTTAGACTGTAGACTGTATGGTTTGGATTGGCCACTGCCATTGGCTTAAACTTAAAAAAAGTGATAAGATTAAGATTTGTTTAATGTAAATGTATTGTTTTAGTTTTAGGTAACAAAACTCAATACTTTCATCAAAATGGATAATATTTCTTTCATATTCATATCTGTAAAGCTAGAAAGAGCTTTTGTAGTGCATAATAAAGACATAAATTCATAAAGACATCGTCTTAAGTCTTAAGCAGAAAGCATGATTTCTTAATGCTTGTGGCTTGTGGGCTTGGCCTCAGCTTTGAATTAGATATTTATCAAAACAACCCAAGGCTATTGTAACTGAAAATTATTTATCCCCCATTCAAACATTCGTTTTAAGAAAATTCTAAACTTGCTCGGACACAATTTTATGAGCAATGTCCAAATGGTCCCAAGATATTTTAAGCTGTAACGTCAATGGAGTAGCGGACAGGGAGTGATACCAAAATGGAAAACTGCCTATTTGACAGTGTTAACTCAAGTTCGTTTCAAAACAATCTCAAATAAATCCATGAGAAGGGTGCCACCAGGATAGGGTTGTCACCAGAGCAGGTCTTACCACTGTCAACAGAACACATTGTCACCAGAAAAAGAAGGTAGTCACCACAGCAGGTTGCCACTAGAGCAGACCGATTCAGTGAGGTCCATGGAAAGGTGTGAAAGTTGGGTTGGGTGGCACCATGAGTTTACCACATTGGGTAACACCACCCACCCCTAGAGATGCAAACCGATTTTTCATCTTGTAGCCTCCTTCTCTTCTAGGTTCGACATGCTTGGATATTGGCCAATATCGTTAGTGAGCAGAGGTGATTTAGATATGAATGTATTCATTCTTTTGGTTTTAATAAAATTCACAAATGTAAATTGATTTCATTTAAATCTGAAAATATTTATAACAATAGCAACCTTAATGGCAGATAATTATCCAATAATCATTAATCTTTTTTAAGATATTTTTATTTTGATTTTAAGAAGCTTTTCAGGTATAATGAACTCCTCCCTCCTCCCAGGTAGTCCAAATGCCGCCCCCCCCCCCACCCATCTTCTGAGAATTTTACACCTCCCACCCCCGACATCCCACCCCACCCTGGTGGTGGTACCACCCTTTTTGAGAACCACCCTAGGTCCCTATATATGGTCTATATATTCCTAGTATCTAGGTACATTATATACTATAAACTTTATTATTATTACTTATTCAATTACTATTATAGTATAGTATGTGCCTCCTTAAAAGTAATAAATTATATAAGGAATAAAATATAAATAGGATTTATTTACATTTTTTAGCATTGGAATAGTTGATTAAAATTAAAAAAAAAAAAAAAAAAAAAGGACTTGTGCTTGATACGCCTATTCCTGTAGTAGTAAATGACAATGAAATATTTGATATAGGCATAGGCCTTAGTGATTGGATTTGTTAAGTGTGGACGAGTTGTGTATTTTAAATATTCTTTAGGCCTAATGATGAAAATTAAGCATTTATGTTGACAGCCTACATAGGATTATTTTATAATAATAATAAATATGGATGTAGGCACATACCTATGTATATCTATAGGTCATAGTTATTAAGACATATTGATATAAATTTTAACTATAAAGAAATTAAAAAGGCCTACTCATTTATTTTTATTAATTTACAAGAAGTATCAGTAGGAGCCTATTTACCTATTTAATTGTTAAATAATTGTTCAGTATTAGGCCTAATCAGTAATCTAGGCCAACTCTACTCTTGATTATCAATGACCAGTATTAAAAAATATTGTTCACCTAGGCCTGATACAAACTAAGTTTATATATTTCTTATATTTTAACACAATTGATGACAAGGTTTATGCCTAATGTTTAATAAATTTGATGTAGAGTTTTTCACCCATTGTTGTAATTAATTCTTGCTGACCCATAACTAGCAGCTTTTAAAAAAGTATATTTGTTTTCTGACATATACCCTCTCCCACCTAAATATACTCTCAACCCCAAATTTCCTAGCCATCCACATCCAGTATCCATCCCTCTTACCCTTATCCTCCCATGACATCCTCTACCACTGTCCCAAAATCAATGCCTTCTTTGGTTACCCCCAGCAAAAACCAGCCACACCGAACCCTTCACTCCTCTGCAATTACACCATCTCCTTACCCCATTTTACTCCCATGCAGACATTTTTTTGTGTGTGTTAAAAATGTTTGTTAATTTAAATGAATGTAATTGTGAGAAGGCTTTTCTAATGGCTTGGCTAGTTAAGAAATAACTTGATTGGGTGCCAGTGAATATGGTTTTAACTTTCTTTCTACCAAAGTGTTCTAGTTATTCATAGGTTATTTTTGTTGACCAAATAGGAAGAAACACTTTCGTTTTTGACATAAATAAGGTTTTCATTCAGAGTGTGCTGATAATTTATCTGTTAAACAACGAATATTTAAACGGTTCATTGTACGGTAACTTTCTTTTTTGTAAGTTGTACATGGTTGCAGAAGTAAATTTCAAAATTTATTCAAAATATCTGGAATATATATTATATATACTTGGCTAGCAGGCTATCATCTCAACTAAGGTTGCTCTTTGACTTCCAAACTGGGAAGGATTTTTCATAAGCCTTTCCTCAGTGGCAGTAGGTTGCAAATCTAAACAATTAACCTCATTTAACAACTGACACCATATCTAATGGAAATTTACCACTGACTAAGCCATGTAGGTCTGCTTGGCCAACCTGTCACATGCTCAGCATTTTTTGCTTTTTTCATACATCCACATTCATTCTATTCTTAACAAGCTTATATAAGTAGTATATTTAAGTTGTTATTTCCTCTTCGGTAATATATCTACAAGTAGGTTGTGCAGTCAATTAAAAATGATTTATATTGTAGCTTAATAAGCAATAATATATAGAATGAATTTGTTTGACCCAAAATATTATAGATTGGAATAGGCCCTCAAGTTCTGATGAATTTGTTTCGCCCAAAATATTATAGATTGGAATAGCCCCTCAAGTTCTGATTCCCAGACCTGTTTACTCTTATGATTTTGGCGTACAATGTACGATTTTTAGGCGTATAGGTTGTATATACTGTTTATTTTGGTTACCTTTATTTTTTACTATAAATATAACGTATTGAACGATTTTGTGATGATATTCTACGACTTTAAGAGTTTGAGGGTAAACAGGTCTGGATTCCCAATCTTGAGTTAAACAAATTTCATGAGTAATAGTTGAATATATTATTAAGTGAACTGTTTAGGAAACATAGTACCCATACAGTAGCTAAATAGTATGTTGCATTGTTAGGGCGTATGTATCATATCTAAAGTGCTTCATTATTTGACCAATACTTCTTGTATATTTTGAAAATAAAGGTTTTTAAGAACCTTCCTTTAATGTGCCTACATTGCCAAGAGATCGATTAAATATTGATTTCTTGACTGTAACCAGCTGTATGTTTGACAATATTGAGAAGTCAATCCTATTCTCTGGAATGCAGGAAAGTGCAAACCGTAAATATCTTCAGCCATGTGTCTTGATGACATAATAAATTTCCATGTACGGGTACATTATATATTAGTTACAGAATTCAAGTGTCAATAATCTTCTTCACAGAAGGGAATTATTTAGGTGACTCATTTGCATAGATAAGCAAGGAAATAAAAAAGACACAAGTAACTGGTTATGTTGTATATACACCATTTTTTTTATTAGGGTAGAGCATGTTGTATAATTTCTCTGTCCTGTTATGCCAATGGTAGAATTTAAAAAAAAATAGCTATTTAAATGTAGTCATTTATATGCTGTATCCCATGCACACAATTAAATGTGAGGATGTTCATTTCAATATATTTTTTAAAAAATTGAAATAATTGTTGTTTGACTTAGCACCGCATATTTATGGTTTTGTTAATTTGTTTGAAATATAATTTTTTTCCTCCACAGAGTTTTCCTGATGTTTGACGCACGCTGGAGATTTACCCCTAGCCCCCACAACAAAGCTAATCATCACTGGAGTGACCCAAATCTTTCTTACTCTCTTTGGATTTCCAACAACTCAATGACTAAACTATACTCTGATCTCAACTATATCCACTGCTTGTACATTGATCAGTTTCAGAATTTATGTAGCAGGTTACATAAGCTCTCTCTAGGTGTCTTTTTCAGAACTGTAGAATTACTCGAAAATATTGGGTTGTCTGAAACCTTTCTAAGATTTCGTAAAAAGCTGTTTGTAAAATGTCCTTTAGATACGATGCGTCCAGTTTACAAAATGAAAAGCTGCCCCCTTTTGGATGCAGCACAAGTATATCCCTTGATGGGCACCTGTCCAAAGCTGTTAACCAGAAAGATGAAAATCAGTGTGATGGATTGAACATTGACTCCACCCCCAGTGAAACACAGAAGTTAGTTAAAAATTATGATACATTTAAAATGCAAGAAAGTGAAGCCGGCTCAACATCAGAAATCAACCCGGATACATTTTATAGCTGGCTGCGGCCACCGTTTGATGATTTGGCCATCGGCAAGAAGTCTAAAAATGGTGAAGGAAGCACAAGCTCCAGCAGTAGTTCATCCCTGCCGGTGCCCACCCCACCTGATGGGGGATGGGGTTGGCTGGTTGTCATGGGGGCTTTTTCTGTCAGTCTCATCTGTGATGGCCTTTCTTATTGTTTTGGAGTTCTTTACGCAGAGCTCCTCGTCCAGTTTGATGAGAGCCGCAGCAAAACCTCTCTAGTCGGAAGCATTTTCTTTGGCGTGGCCATGATATTAGGTCCTTTTTCTAGCGCACTTTGCACTCGGTTTGGCAGTAGAACAATGACCATAACTGGAGGCTTGCTGGCGTGTTTTGGCATGATCTTAAGTCATTCTGCAACTTCCATTGAAATGCTGTGTTTTACATTTAGTGTCATTGTAGGAACCGGTTTCTCATTTTGCTACATCTCAAGTGTTGTCATCGTATCTTTCTACTTTGAAAAAAGACGGTCCCTTGCAACAGGTTTGGCTGTCTGCGGTACAGGTGTTGGCACTGTGACCTTCGCTCCACTAATGGACTATCTGATTTCTGAATACGGGATGAGGGGACTGTTTTTGATCATGGCGGGGATAAGTTTGAACCTTGTCGTCTGTGGCATGCTGTTCCGACCGTTGCAGTTTACAGAAAGTGAGAGGTGGGAGATGCTGCTGGAAGAGTTTAACAAAATCCCTTACAGTCGTGAAAACATCGAGCTGGGGAGGAGCAGGTATCCCAGCGAATCTAGCGATCAAGACTCTGATGAAGATTTAGAAGAAGACATTGAAGCAAGGACACTTTCAGTTCTGAGCCTACCGACGTTCGTCTCGGCCAAGCTGATGGATGTGCCCTCAGATATTCTAATGGAAGCCTTAAAGAGCAGCAGAAACCCACATCTGACTCTGCAGAGGTACATGAAGAATGCCATGCTACAGATCAATCATGTCAATGAGCAAAAGGCACTTTTAAAAGAACAGGAGTCTCTTCTTGATGGAAACACTTATGCAATATCAGTTGATGAAAGCACAGATGACGCCATCGAAAGTCTGCCTTCCTCTTTAATAGATGACACCATTCTGAAAATCGCTCAGTCTTCCAGTGTTCTGTTCATCAACCATTCCAAGAACACTTCTGAAGATGTCAACGGAAATCCCAATAAACCAACAGCAAAAGTCCATCTTGTGAAAGCACTGGGGCAACATGGAACTGATGAAGCGGATTGGAAACTTAAAGAAACTACAGCAACCAATCGAAAGGAACAGACTCATCCAAACGTAAAAAGTCAATCTAAAGGAAAAGAGGACAGTTCCACAAAGCAATCTGATGGCAAGCAACACGCCATGCGTCCCTCTATGCAAAAGGATCGCCAGCTGCCCCACAGGAGAGAGTTCTCTGGGATGAGCGGTATGCTCACCGATAAAGGCTGTGAGAAGGAAGGCGTTTCTGTAGTGAAGAGAGTTGGAGGTGTTCACATCGGTCGTCACAATGCCCTGGGTATTCATCTGCCCCTCTACAGAACTGATATTTTTTACAGGCGTCTCCTAAAAAATAGTAACCTTCAAAAACAGTGCACCCTCGCCACCAGCTGTCCCGAGTTGCCCGAAACGGTTGTTGTTGATTCTAAGAGAAGCTTTATCTGCAGTGTGTGTGTTAACTTTTTTGAAGAATCACTAGATATACTAAAGAGCATGGTCGAATTCAGGCTTTTCTGCAACCCGTTTTTCATTGTCTTTGTGCTATCCAATTTTATCTACTATTTTTGGAGTGATGTGCCCTACATGTATGCTGCAGACCATGCTATGGACAATGGAGTTGACCCCCGCAGAGCATCATTTTTGTTGTCTATCATTGGCATATTCAATACGGTCGGCCAGGTGGTCTTTGGGATTGTTGGTGATCTCAATATTAATTTGCAAAATGTGTATGCAGTTGTGTCAGTCCTGGCAGGTGTATTTGTGGCAATAATCCCGTTCATGACCACCTATGTCAACATGTGTATTGGGTACAGCCTCTTTGGATTTTGTATCAGCGTTAGCTTCCCTCTGACAACTGTCCTACTTATCAGATTCCTTGGGGTGTCCAAGCTGACCAACGCATATGGCCTTCTCATGCTTATGCAAGGTATCGCCAATTTTTTGGGACCACCATTTGCTGGTAAGTCCATATATTTTCTTTTGTTTCTTTACTTTCCCTCAGTCTTATAATTCTTCCCTCAGTCTTATAATTCTTCCCTTAATCTTATAATTCTTCCCTCAGTCTAATAATTCTTCCCATAGTCTTATAATTTTTCTCTGTCTTATAATTCTTACCTTAGTCTTATAATTCTTACCTTAGTCTTATAATTCTTCCCTTAGTCTTATAATTCTTCCTTAGTCTTATACTTCTTTGCTTAATCTTATAATTTACCCTTGGTCATATAATTCTTCCCTTAGTCTTTTAGTTTTTCCCACGGTCTTATACTTCTTCCTTTAATCTTATAATTCTTCCCTTAATCCCTTGCTTCTTTTAAAATACCTTTTATTGTCAGAATGTTTATCTTCAAGCTGTAGTTATAATTGTGTAGATTCCAATAAGGTTTTATTGTCAGAATGTTTATCTTCAAGCTGTAGTTATAATTGTGTAGATTTCAAGATTGTTTTTATTGATGATTTGATGACAAAGAATAAAGCTAAGAATCTATTGATTGTTCTTGCCCTCTAGGTTGGATATCAGATGTGACAGGCAACTACAACTCCACCTTCTACATGAGTGGTTTCTTCTATGCAGTGTCTGGACTCGTCTTGTTTCTTACATACATCCCAAAATGTAGAGACTTCTCCAGATCTAGAAGAAGCTCATTTGATATTTCTTTTGAAAATGAACCATAAAGGAGGAGGCAATAATTATATGGAAGATGCTGTAAGTTTAAATAGTGATAGCCAAGTACATTAAATATATGCTCCCATCTTAGTTTATTTAATGTTTCATTTTCACCCGGTCAATTACTTATTTCAGCAGGCCTGCTTTATAACATAGGGTTTCTCTATTCAATCGAATTTATGTAATAATTTGCAAGCAGGCCCTGGGGGAGATTTTATTGTAAAATTGCACACATTTTATTTTTATGAGCCTTTGTGTTCCTGTATCGCCTTTTCAGACCAATTCACGATCTCTTCTGGCTTAAAATACTTTTTAAACCATGAAGGATCTGCAGGAATCACCTGCTTTACAAAATGTAAATATGGCTCATTCCCTATAATCAAGCTAAGAGTCGACAAAGACTCATTTTTGTTATTATTTGGAGCACATTAACTCCAAAACTGCTGAAGCATTTTAAAACTGACTGGTGCATGTTGTTTGAAGGAAAATCAATGAATGGCTAATTAGTTTGAGCTTCTCAATGCTCATCAAGAGTAATGTGACTATGAATAATTAAGTATTGATTGCTTCATTAAACCTTCACGGCTTCTGGGAAAAGTGAAATGTCAGCACATTTTATTTGACTTCTAAACCTTCTAAAAAGTTGATGAGGAAGCAATTCATCTATTGAACAAATGTTTAGGGAAGAAATTAATCTATTGAACAAATGTTTAGGGAAGAAATTAATCTATTGAACAAATGTTTAGGGAAGAAATTAATCTATTGAACAATTGTTTCGGTGTTGAAAGATAGAAATGTGCACATAACAAAATAAACTTAGTTTAAATCGTTTGCTTCATATTCATATGCTGTTCTCTACGTGTGTTCCAACTGAGGGTATGTTGTATATAAGAGTAACCCACAAAGTCTGATTAAAAATGAAGGGAAACCCTTTTGTAAGACATAAACTGTTGTCAAGAGCTGTGACTAATATTAACTTAATGGAGTGGTTCAGGAAACCTTTTTCTGATGCATAAATTATTGTCAAGATTTTTCACAGATGTTGGCTTAATAAAATGGTTCAGCACTAAATTGGAGACCAATAAAAGAATAGAATAAGATTTGAGAGAGTGCATTCAATAAACATCAATCCCAACACTTAAAACAGACTAGTCCAAACATAAAATAAGATAAGAATGAACTTTGTAATGATGATCTAACTCAAAGTAGTTATCACACATTTGTCAATTGCAATGCAAGTCAACAGACCACATTGGCTGATAATAGAAGACGAACAATATGTGTAAATAATTAAACATAAAGTATGATTAGACAAAATACAGGTTCAAATGTTTCGGCCCCCATCGGTACAAAAAACAACAACCATTAGTGTCATTATAAATTAAATTGACACAATATATTCAACCTATACCTAAAAAGAAAAGAATGAGAATGGGCACAAGTCCCTAAAGAAAACAAAGTACAGTAGCTAATAATACTGGAGCTTCAGAGATGGGCAAATTTTAATATGTCTTAGCTTGCTTACATTTTTTTTAACCTTATTTATCAGTTGGCTATTTCCCAAGCTGGCCTAGATATTTCTGTCAAATTGCCATCATAATGCACTTCATGCACTGTTTGGATATGCAAGTCTCACCTTCTTCCATTTTCAGTTGGCCAATTACCTAGTGATGTATGTCTTATTACTTTCATAATCTTTCTGTTGATTTGGGGGTACACAAAAGAGCAAAAATGGGTGATTGAAGGTTGACTGATGCTGTTGCCAGACTTTATTATTCAATCAGTGGCTCCCAACTGCATAATTATGGGGTCCTTGGACATGAAATCTTTTGTTAAAATTGCCTCTCCTTTTTGCCATTATTGAGAAAGAATTTTTCAGTAATTCTAAGGACTAGACTCATGTGTACTATGTATTACAGGACATATTTTGGTCTTTTAAGAAAGTAGTCACAAATTGGTTGATCTTTGTATATCAGCGAGTGCCCGGTACTTAAATAGAGCAATTTAAACTTCAGTGTTATTTTAAACTTGAAATAGTGAATATATTGAGTATTTTTGCTATTATAAAAATAAAATTGTAATTGGGTAAGGCACTCCAGTCCAACTACTGCTATAAATCAACTAATTGCCTGTACAATGGCAGAATCACCGTCAGAGATGGAACTTTGTTAGGTAGATTCAAAATAAGATTCGTTTTTTCATATTTATAAGACTGGCTGAGATATGTCAGTTTAATTGTATTTCTATAACAGGGCTGTAAAAGTTTAAGATTATTGGACTAGTTAATATTTTGTAAGGCTAGATATAGTAGAGTTAACACTGACAGAAAATATTTTGTAAGGCTAGAGATAGTAGAGTTGGCACTGACAGATATTATTTCGTCAGGCTAGTGATAGTTGGCACAGACAGACATTATTTGGTATTTATGGCCATTTTTACGAGTTGATTGGGGAAGTAAATGTGCCAACCCTTTTAAAAGTACACTGTACTTAAGGATGACAGATGAACAAAGCCCATAAATAAATTGAAATGACATTGTGTTACAAATATATTCTTTCATAGAACAAAGAAATTATGAAAGTCTTAAAACGGGACATTGTCTTTTTATATTATAAATTGTCCTTGATTCTATGTGAAAATTAAAACCCCACTCAGTATACCCGGTACTCTTTTTGAATGTGTTTCTTTGCTTGTTAGATTTAATGTTCATGTCTTTAGGGTTAGTTATAAATATTGGAGACTTGAAGTTGAGGCTTTTAATGTCTCGTTCAGCCCTCCATTTGACAGAGATGAGAATTCTGATAATGTTACTATTGCTCTTAAAACAGACACCTGTTTTCTGGACGTATTTATTTATTCACTGCTGGCATAGCTTCAACTCAATTGGGAAACAGGGATGTTTGGCTCAACTCCAAGATTCTATGTTGCAACCATTTTATTGATTGTGGTATATGTTCCGCCAGAGTGAAAAAAATCAATAGTCTGTGTTCTGATCTGGTTTGTGCAAACACTATATGCCTACAGTCTGATCTGGTTTGTGCAAACACTATATGCCTACAGTCTGATTTTAAATGAGATAGTTTTCAAGAATTGTTTTTTTTTCCTCTTCATTCAGCTCCAAACTCTTTCTACCGTACTTCTGAGATGCTAATCACCAATGTCCAACATTTGTTTGATGCACTGTTTAAATTCTGTAGGCTTTATGAACTGAAAGAATAATTTCTACTTTGTCAGCTTAATTTTCACATTTGTAAAAAAAAAAAAAAAAGTTAATCAAGCACCAGTCACACACCCTGACATTTGAATCCAGTCACACACCCTGAAATTTGAATCCAGTCACACACCCTGACATTTGAATCCAGTCACACACCCTGACATTTGAATCCACTTCTCTCATCATCAATAATGCAAAGGGGGAAATTGTACAACATGATGTTTTGATTAGACACTGACTCTCTGTGTAGACACTGACTCTCTGTGTAAATACTGACACTGTCTAGACACTGACTCTCTGTGTAAGTACTGACACTATATAGACACTGACACTTTGTGTAGACACTGACTCTTTTCTTGACCCTTGGTGTAAATACTGACACAGGGAAAATTATGAACATGAATAGACTGCTCAACTTGACCTTTCACTTACCCTAGATCACCTTTGTGCAGATTCTTTGTCTTTCTAATGGTGAAAGAACAAATACTTAATACTTGCTTAGCATTGTCTGCCTACACAAGTTGATATTGATCTCTTCTATAAAGTCCTAATTTTTTCACTCTTCAAATGAGGTCAAACTATCAGTTGTTGTGACTTACTTCTGATTTATTAGAGCTACATATTCCTAGTTCTCACACCACAACCTCACCAGTGCCAGGCTTTGCCTCCACTAAAATTTTTTGGCACTGAGACAAATTTACCAATAATAATTTTTAATAAGACAAAGAACCATCAATAAAATATTAAATTTTTACAGTGTTATATCAGAGTTAAGCAGTTTTTTTTGTCTACTCTCAAGAAATTTGTAGATGTATAACATTTTAGTAGTTAATTATTTGTATTTTTAAATAAAATTGTGTGTGTGTATTAAATAAAAAAAAATGTGTGAAGTTTATAAAATAATTTATTCATATTTCCCCAAGAAAAATTAAATCTTGTGTTGTCACTTTTTCTTAAATTTTGAAATATGTTTTGTATTTTATGCTTTTCTCATTTTTCTTTTCAATCATCACATCAGTATCTCCTACTGTGATCTCTCTTGGGTTTTTTTTTTAAAAAAATCCCCCCCCCCCCCCCCCAACAAAATTGTAACATGTTGGAAAAAAAAAAGTTCTTATATAAATATCAAAGATCTCACATGAGGGAGTGGGGGACAGCATGATTTTAAAAAATTCTTTATATTAACTCCGCTTTTGTTTGTGTGTTTGTGGCAAAATGTTGGGAAAGCTAAGTTACCCACTTCCCATCATCCTATCAAGGTGAAACTTGGCACATAGTCGCATTGCTGATAACACATTCTATTACATTTTCAGCCCCACCCTCAGCCCCACCCCCAGCAATCCATTTTTCCTGTTTTCAAGGGGAACATGAATGAAATATGATTAGTTCAATGGGTGCGTGTTTTAGTGTGGAGATTGTGTTTAGCTGTTGATATGGGCTTTGTATTTGTGACTTATTTGGGTTATGCAATAATAATAAAAATAAAATGTATTTTTGAAGGTTAAAATGAAGGAAATATGTTTTTTCTAGAATTTTACCCATTTCCATAACCGCTTCTTAAGAAATGATAAATCAGGTAAACACTAGACAAAACGCACATAAAGGATTTGTACGAGAAACTTTGTTTTAAAGGGGTTGTTTGATTGGAGCTTAAAGAGTTAATATAACTGCTATTCAGCCTCAAGATTTAAAATATGAGGAATGTGTGACATGGGGGGAGGGGGGGTTATGAAAATAAATTGCTTTAACTCTCAAAAGGCCTCCATTTGTTTCTGCATTTAAACATTTTATTTACAAAGACCTTAGTGACGTGAGAAGTAATACTGTAGTTAGGGCAGATGGTTTTTTTGCTGTTGGGGATACTATTTTTTTCCTCATATTTTGATTTTCCCTATTACTATAAGAGGTCAGATTTGATCCCAGGTGAGCTTGCGTTTTCTGTTCGTCTGCCATTAGTAGTGTGACTTTTGCAGGTACTCATTGACTCAAATGACCCCCTGTGAATTGAAACAGGATGATAGGCACAGAGCAGATAATGAAGTTGGCCTATGTGGTTCAGGAAATGAAAAAGATGCTGTGGAGGAAGATCGTGATGATGATATTGATTTAGTATAGGATGTTGCATTTAATAGTGATGATATTTTAAGGAATGGTAAATTTTGCTGCTGTAAATGCCCGCAACATGAGCAAAGATCAGTTATGTTGAATTGTAAACTCTAAAATCGATTGGATCACCTAAATAGCAGGGTATATTGAACAAAGTTGGGATTCATAGAACATATAACATAGATTCCAGTCATGTCATTGTTGCATGTGAATGCCATTTTTACCATTTCAAACTACTTTTGAAAGAAGCCATTATTTTGGTTTTAAAATAGATTAAATCAGAGGTCATGATTGGCATTTTTATGGTGGGGTCAAATGCGAACCCAGGTGGCCTTCTGCATCCAAATGGCTAAGGTGACCTTTTGAGGGTCAAGGCTAAAAATAGGTTGCAATTTAATTATGGTGAAGTGAATGTAGTTTCTTTATGTGTGTTTTTTTTTTTTTTGTTGTAAAAAAAATGATAGCTCACTAATTACTATGTTGCTTATTGATATGCCCGTAACCTTGACTGCAAGTAAGATGTGGAAATGTGCTGTTTGATCTTATCATTCTTCTTGTACAGAATCGTCTTCCACATTGTTAAAGTTATCGATAAGATCCTTACAATGTCTTTTACTAGAAAAAATTTTCTTGCCAGATACTTTAATTCACTTTTACTGTGTTCTCTTTATTTCACTGTTAAAAACATACTTTTTTCTACTTGCTTTGCAGAAAATAATATCTGCAGGTAGTCAAACAATGCAATGAGAACAAGAAGAATCGCTAATATCTGCAGGTAGTCAAACAATGCAAGGAGAACAAGAAGAATCACTAATATCTGCAGGTAGTCAAACAATGCAATGAGAACAAGAAGAATCAGTTTATTTAGGAATTCATTGGCATCATCAGGATTTGTGAACTTAATGTTTCATTATATCAAGCACATGTCAAGTGGTGAGTGATGAACTTTTGAACTGACTAAATACACATACAGTATGCACATATGAAAGCACATAAAAAATGGATTTCAAATACCCTTACATTAGTCAAACACAAAACTAGTATATATTGAACTTATGCTTTTAAAGTATTTTTTCTTTGCATTTGTCTTTCTATTATCTGTAGTCAGGGCAATTATTTAGCCCTACCTTATACATTTTATATACTGGTGTTAATGGATTTAACAAAAAAATTGTGGTATATTTATTTGCCATGCATATGTGGTTGTGCAGGGATATATTTTTGAGTCTGCAATTTTTTTTTTTTCCCCAAAAATTTATTTTTCTTAATTTATTTCAACAATTGTATTTAATATGTTTAATCAAACTCTTGTTTTGTTATTGTTCAATCAAATGAAGCCACTTGAATGTTAACATGGTCAGATTTGCGGCCCATGCCACCATCCTCCAAAATGTAGGATTAAATGTTTTTTAACATTGAAGAGGGCAATCTTTTGTTGTGGATGTATTGATATTGCTAAATGTGGCACAACTATTAAATCCTCACATTATATATCTAAACAAAATTTTGAAGAGTCGGGCCAAACCATTGGACATGTTAAATGAGTAGAACAGTAAGTCTTTGTATTGTTTTATGGTGGGGAAAACTGTACTCATCTTAAGAAAAAATAAATTGGTGCATAATTAAGTTGTAAAATACTTTTGACTTATTTTTACAACTTTATATACCATAAAATACATTGAACTGATCGTTAGCACAAGACTTATTTGTAAAAATTTATATGCTGTACGTTAACACAAGAGTACCTGTTATTTTTCACTTTGCCAGATTTATTGCATTTAATTGAAGATCTACTTTGAGTTAATGTTTATTTGAATTCAGTTAACAATAACTATTTAACTTTCTTTCCTTCAACAATTTCTTAAGACTAACAAAAGATAGCAGGTTTTTTTAAGTTTTTCTTTGTTTATAAATCAATTTTATATAACTTTATTTTTAATTTCTGTGTCCCAAATTCAAGGTTAAATATTAAAATTAAATTGCTTTTTCTTCAACGTAATGCTAAAGTTATTGTTTTAAATTACAGAATCTAGACATTCAGAATATCATAATTTTGTCTGTTGCTAGTGAAAGAGATGAAGAAGGCACATGCACATTTACCTGATACCGTTGTTCTATTACAGCTGCATTGATCAAAGTTGTTTTCATAGCTATTCCTCTTACACTTTATTGTAAAATATAAATCTGATATACTTTTTGTGGTTTCAAAAGTAAAATCATTGTGCCATGAAAGTGATAAAAAATGTTGATCAATATTGTTTGAGGTGAACACAAAATGATTGTCCCATGAATGAAATACTTTTTATGTTACACTGTTGGTTCTTAGTTATCCAATGTTTACAAATTTCATGGTTCAACATGGAATACTGTTGTTTTTAATGTCTTTCTGTCTTGCACTATATTGCACTGTTGATTAAATTGTGGTTACATTTGAGTCAATTGTGGCCATGTGTTAAAAGTTTTATAATGCACTTCTGGAATAAGATTTCATGAGTTGAAAATTGGTTTCATTAATTTCATGAAAATACATTCTACTAATACAGTTTTTTTAAAACATTTATTATGAGTACTAAAATTACTTGAACAATTTATATTTGATTGTACATAAACTATTTTTGATTTATGTGTCTGGCTATAAATGCTGAGGTTCATGTTAACTTCTGTTGAGATCCTGTGGTTAATGGAGGATACAATGTACAAATCATCACAAGAAGATTAAGTAAATACTTGTTTTCTGAACAGTCCTGGCGTTTTCCCCTTATGGTACTAAAATTTCTTTCAAAGATTTTAATATTTTATGTGTGAAAAAATTCTTTAAAAATTAATAGATACTCTAAAAGTCAAAGTGAATTAAAACGCTTGTGATAATTAAAACAGAAGCATTAAAAAAGGAAAATTAGCATATTTAAAAAATGAGTGCATGTCATTATTGACATTTTCAATGCTCTAACATTAACCTTGTCTTATAAGGAAGTTTAGAAGTAAATAATTTCCACATTCTAAACATATGTCATATGCAAAAAAAATTTGTTTTAAATGCATCTTATGTCTTACATATCATACCGGTATCTGAAGCTCATTTAACATTCCTGACCCAAGTTTTCAATTCAAAATATTTACTTAAAAGTACTTTACTCATTTTTAACAAAATTATTGAATCCAATTTTGTTACAACACTGTGAATATGTATTGCATGTTGTAATCATGGTCTAAGGGTGCAAGTTGGCTACAAGAATGTGTCTAGGGAAGAATGACCCTAGGGAAGATCAACACTTGTATCTTATACAAAGTAAACATGGATGAATCATGGTTTCCCAACTAAGTGATTGTATATAGTGATGTATTTACCTCTCATGCTAATATTTTTGCTCTGGTTAGATCCAGTAATGACAGCATTAGTTTTACCAATCATTACTGCCTATATTTCCTAGTATTTTACCTATGCATGGATTAACACTGGAAAACAAGAAAAGCGTTGTACATTTTTTTAGACTGCTTGAAAGCAATATAAAATCACATGTAATTTTTGGCATGCCTCCATGCTGTTTAATTTTTTTTAAACTTCAATTTCTTAAATTATTAATGTTAATATATTTATAAATTTATAAGTTCTGTGAACTGGAAAGCATCTGAACTGTGTGACTTTGTACAGTGGAGTCTTGGCGTCTAAACAGTTTTACATTTGATAAAAGAAATTTTTGTTATCCAAAGATATTGGTAGGTTCGAGGCTATAGGAAAGTTCATTTTATTAAGCACAAAAGAAAATGTTTTAAAATGCCCCAGTTGAACAACTTTTTATTGCTCAGGATGAAGTACAATTTTTAGATAAGTAGGCTGGTGGTGAGAGGCAAGGGAAGTAGGCTGGTGGAAAGAGGCAAGGGAAGTAGGCTGGTGGTGAGGGAAAGAGGAGTAGGCTGGTGGTGAGAGGCAATAGGAGTAGGCTGATGGCAAGAGTAGACTGGTGGTGAGAGGCAAGAGAAGTAGGCTGATGGCAAGAGGCAAGGGAAATAGGCTGGTGGTGAGGGAAAGAGGAGTAGGCTGGTGGTTTTAAAAGGTACAACTACAGCAATAATAAACCATAAACAATAGCCCTTTAACTTTCATACGTTTGGCCCGAAAAAAATGTGAGGACCCTTGATATAAAATAGAAGTATATGCGAGAAAGTGTATAGAAGATCAATGCAGACTTTGTCTTTGAGGAGAAACTACAGTACACTTTCTATACTATAATGTATATCTTCACTATTCATAATCTACAGTTACAATATTATTAATTTGCACTTTCCCCCCAAAAAATCAACTCCATTGTATTTGCAGATTTTTAATAAATTTGTTGAAATTTTCATTTTCAAATAGCCTACAGAATAGAAGATTAAAAAAAAATCTTTTCAATGATTTGTTTGTTCATCTAACAGTCTGCTCAAGATAATTTTCGTTTATTAAATGGAACAGTTTATTAGTTGGCAACCCATTAAAACAAAGTACTACCTGAAAGAGTTCAATCTTTGTGTTATTTCATATACATCTCTTCATTTGCAATGTTATTGTTAGTTATTATATTAATGGAGTTATGGACTCTTCTTTCATTATACATTTTCTCTAATTAAAATAATTAATGAAATAAAAATAATTTTTGCTATACTTTTTCATGCACTTAAAAAAAACAAAAAACTATTTCTTAAGACTCACTGTTCAAATTTTTTAATGGTGTTCATTTATTTTGTAGTACAACATGTTATTCAGATTTCAATACATTAGGTTGATGAATAAAGTTTCAAAATCGTTCTATTTGTTGGTTTTATTCCAATTGTATATTGGCCAATGATATGTGTTAAAAATATTTAAATTTAGGACATGTCCGACCCCAAGCACGCTACGTTCAAGGATGTTAGCTTGATGCAATATTAACATCCGATGACCAGTTTGTAACAATATCCCCCCTCCCTCCCCATGGCATTTAGATATTCTTGTAACATTTAAGGATAAAATATACCAACGTTATTATCACAAGGTTAATAATCTTTTAATTAACTTATGGCAAACAACATCAATTCAAGCAATCAAATGCTTCTTTTGCTGCCCACGGATACTACGTCCAAGCTAAGTGATATTTCTTATTTTTATACCGTTTTTTCTGTTGTTTTGTTCGCTGGCGAAGGCTTTCTGCTGACACGTTCGTTGTTTTGTTGCGTTTCTTTTTTCAGGTTTAACCCTACTCTGTTTTACTCATCTTAAAATAAGACTAGCATGCTGTTTATTTTATTCAACGAGAAAAGTTAAGTTTAAAATGATTAAAACAACTCTAAAAAGCTAGAACCAATGTAACCAGTTTAAAGTTGACAGCATTCATCATGTCAGCTCAATGATCTCTTTGTTAAATCCGACTAAATGAGGAGAACGGACCTTTCCAGTGGCTACTCTACTGGTTACGATATCTTGTGTCAACTACCCCAGTGATATGTTGATTTTGTACTGCTTTGAATTGTTTTGACTAGGGTGATACGTACTTCCGGTCTGCCATCTTTGTAATATCGTATTTCTAAATGAGAAAGTACCCCGCGACTCAAGAAAGGACACATAAATCTAGGAGGCAGTCGGAACTGCCCCTCAACGATCGCTCACTCACGAGGGGAAGGGGGGCCACCGCATTGCTCGTACTCACTCACGAGCGAAGAGGTCACCGCATGACTGGTACTCGGAAGGCAAGATCGATGATAGCACTTACGTCAGAGCACGGTTCAGGAAACTGGGTCTTTTTGTCTACATATTTCACAGACCTATTATGTGGTGAGGACTGCTTGGTGTATCAGACATAGGCCATTCATTTATTCATAGCGTCACCTCAGGAACCTCCTTCTAAAAAAATTGAAAGCAATGGTTCGCAACCTTCTGATACCATGCGCCTGCTAGAAGACACATTAACAATAGAAATTAGCCTAATTACCCCCAAGTCTAAGCAAGCCAATGAATGGTGCAGAGAAATAGAAAAGAAAGAATGTAGTTGTTTTTGTTGTACTTAATTAGTTCAGTAATGCACTGTTCCAGCGACACCACAGCTCATTTAAGTTGGAGATTTGACTCAACACTTGGAAAGGTTAACTAGAAATTAGATGCAACACTTGGTAGGGTAACTAGAAATTTGATGCAAGTCTTGGTAGGGTAACCTAGTAATTTGATGCAACACTTGGAAAGGGCAACTAGACATTTGATGCAAGTCCTCGTAAGGGTAACTAGTGATTTGATGCACCACACACTTGTTAAAGGTAACTAGAAATTTGATGCAACACTTGGTAAGGGTAATTAGAAATTTATGCAACATTTGGTAAGGGTAATTAGAAATTTGATGCACCATTTCGTAAAGGTAACTAGAAATTTGATGCAACACTTGGTAAGGGTAATTAGAAATTTATGCAACATTTGGTAAGGGTAATTAGAAATTTGATGCACCATTTCGTAAAGGTAACTAGAAATTTGATGCAACACTTGGTAAGGGGAATTAGAAATTTATGCAACATTTAGTAAGGGTAATTAGAAATTTGATGCAACATTTGGTAAGGGTAACTAGAAATTTGATGCAACACTTGGTAAAGGTAATTAGAAATTTGATGAAACACTTGGAAAGAGTAATAAGAAATTAGATGCAACACTTGGTAGGGTAACTAGAAATTTGATGCAAGTCTTGGTAGGGGTAACCTAGTAATTTGATGCAACACTTGGAAAGGGCAACTAGAAATTTGATACAAGTCCTCGTAAGTGTAACTAGAAATTTGATGCAACATTTGATAAGGGTAACTAGAAATTTGATGCAACATTTGATAAGGGTAACTAGAAATTTGATGCAACACTTGGAAAGGGTAATTAGAAATTTGATGCAACACTTGGTAAGGGTAATTAGAAATTTATGCAACATTTGGTAAGGGTAATTAGAAATTTGATGCAGCACTTGGTAAGGGTAACTGACACTTTCAAAATACGTTGCTGCTAATGCAACACTTAAAAGTAACAACATCAAATATTTAGAGAAAGGGACGATATTGGGTGGTCAAAATTATTTGCTCTTAATTTGATAGGTTGCTTGGGATTTCATGTCACCAACAGCCAACTCTGTCTCTCTGTATAGTCTGTCTCACTGTATAATCTGTCTCACTGTATAGTCTGTCTCACTGTCTAGTCTGTCTCACTGTATAGTCTGTCTCACTGTCTAGTCTGTCTCACTGTATAGTCTGTCTCACTGTATAGTCTGTCTCACTGTCTTGTCTGTCTCTCTGTATAGTCTGTCTCTCTGTATAGTCTGTCTCACTGTATAGTCTGTCTCTCTGTATAGTATGTCTCTCTGTATAGTCTGTCTCACTGTATAGTCTGTCTCACTGTATAGCCTGTCTCACTGTATTATACGTATGTACATAGTTGACTGCTGGTGGCTAATTATATGTATGTACATAGTTGGCTGCTGGTGGCTTATTATATGTATGTACATAGTTGGCTGCTGGAGGCTTATTATATGTATGTACATAGCTGGCTGATTTGAGGGGGGGGGGATACTTTCGCCAAGTGCAATATTCTAGTACCGGGTAAACCTACCATGATATATCTTTGGGTGAAAGCATCCATCTCTACATGCAGAGCACGACACAAAGGACAGGAGCCCGGTCACAGAGTGTTGTTGAAACCGTGCACACTACACACTGTCCCTGTCACACTGCACACTGTCCCTGTCACAAGTTCAAACAACATCATTCATTTCTTGTCAACGCGGACTGGGTATAACTGTGTATTTGTATGACATTAGAAGAAGTAACCAAAAGATGACAGGGTATAACTGTGTATTTGTATGACATTAGAAGAAGTAACCAAAAGATGACAGAGTCGGTGCAGTAATATTATTGTGTGAGCTGAATGCTCCCTAAAGGTGTCTTTGAAAGCAATCCACTCCGTCGTCTTCACTTGATAATATTGTCATCTGTGCCCGTCAGCTATAAGTTTCATCTATCACCTTGTCATAAACTATAAGTTTCATTTATCACACAGGTATAAACTATAAGTTTCATCTATCAGACAGGCATACATGGAAATTTCATCTATCACCTAGTCTTACACTGTAAGTCCCTACTACAGCTGGCAACCTATCAGCACCATTCCCCTACTACAGCTGGCAACCTATCAGCACCATTCCCCTACTACAGCTGGCAACCTATCAGCACCATTCCCCTACTACAGCTGGCAACCTATCAGCACCATTCCCCTACTACAGCTGGCAACCTATCAGCACCATTCCCCTACTGCAGCTGGCAACCTACCATACCCTTCCCCTACTACAGCTGGCAACCTATCAGCACAATTCCCCTACTACAGCTGGCAACCTATCAGCACCATTCCCCTATTACAGCTGGCAACCTATCAGCACTATTCCCCTATTACAGCTGGCAACCTATCATCGCCATTCCCCTTACTTGACCTGGCAACCTATCCTACTACTACAACAACCGCCAACCTATGGGCAGGAATGAGCAGTTCCTGTTCTGTGTTCTTGCTGTTATGAGCCGGAACTTCCTGTCATGGCCTCGTCGCTGTCTGTGGGGGAGAGGGACGAGTTTCTGTTGAATGCTGGAGCTGTGGACCAGCCCGTTTTTTTATATTGTACATCATGGAGAGCTTGGACAGCATCGCCGCACCCCAGCATGCTGCCATCACTAGAGGTCTTCCTGTAGCGGTTCAGGACAAAGCTTGCTGCTCTTTGCTGGACCGCCTCCAACCTGTCGATGCTCTTCTCGGTGAATGGGTCCCAGGCCAGAGGCGTAGCGTGATGGGGGCAGGGGGGACAGATGTCCCCGGGCGCCAAACACCCTCGCTACGCCACTGTCCCAGGCTGAAGATGCGTAATCTAAAAGCGGACGGACAAAGGATTTATATTTAAGTAAATGGAGTGAAGAAAATTTGTTCAATGATTTGAAAAGAATGAAATTATCCTTGTCTTCAACAGCTGACCAGGACAGATTGGTAAATTTAAAACATCAAGTAGGAAATATGGACAAGTCTTGACTTTCAAGATACCATTTATGGCTTTTTTACATTGACAATTCTTGACTTTTAAGACATCATTGATCCCTTCTTTACATTGACAAGTTTTGACTTTCATGACGTCATTGATGCCTTCTTTACATTGAAATCGCAGCGGAAAGATCTGCAATCCAATGAGCATATTCTATTTATAGCAACTGAGTAAGAAAACAATTCAAACCCATCTTTATCATCATTTCACTTTTCCAGTTTAAGTTTGTTTCCTTAGTAAAATTAAAAAAAATATATATAATTCGTATTCGTTGTTTGACAGTGGATTTAATGTCTGCTTGATGTTTTTTGTAGTCATGTGTGTGTGTTTGCATTAGATAAGTTAACCCATCTCTCACTGACAACCAACCACCGTCAGCCCCCACATTAGTTAACCCATCTCTGCCAGGCAATCTACCACCATCAGCCCTCCCATTAGTTAACCCATCTCTGCCAGGCAATCTACCACCATCAGCCCTCACATTAGTTAACCCATCTCTGCCAGGCAATCTACCCCCATCAGCCCTCACACTAGTTAACCCGCCTGTGTCTGCCTGACAAACTACCATCATCAGCCCTCACATTAGTTAACCCATCTCTCCCTGACAACCTACCACCATTAGCCCTCACATTAGTTAACCAATCTGTGCCTGACAACCTACCATCATCAGCCCTCACATTAGTTAACCCATCTCTCCCTGAAAACCAACCACCATCAGTCCTCACATAATTTAACCCGTCTGTGTCTGCCTGGCAACCTACCACCACTGGTCCCCTGCCAGACGTGACCGACTAATTCTATTACTGAGCACCAGGGAACGTGTAGATGCACCAACCGTCACGAAAACAGAGACGAGTGTTTATGGCCCATGTCCAAATGGACCGAGATCTGCTACAAGGAGGACAGGGTTGTGTTTACATCAGATCCCTGTTTTCGAACAACTCTATGTGTGTTTGTGTACCTGCATCGCACTATCTCAATGGGAGATCACAAGCTTTGTTTGATTTATTTTTAAAAATCCATACCAGCCTATCCTAGAGACATCACAGGTCCCAGCATATCCTAGAGACATCACAGGTCCCAGCATATCCTAGAGACATCACAGGTCCCAGCATATCCTAGAGACATCGCCAGTTCCCAGCATATCCTAAAGACATCACAGGTCCCAGCATATCCTAGAGACATCGCCAGTTCCCAGCCTATCCTAGAGACATCACAGGTCCCAGCATATCCTAGAGACATCACAGGTCCCAGCATATCCTAGAGACATCATCAGTTCCCAGCATATCCTAGAGACATCGCCAGTTCCAATCCTATCCTAGAGAAATCACCAGTTCCGAACCTATCCTAGAGACATCACCAGTTCCCATCATATCCTACAGACATCACAAGTTCCCATCATATCCTAAAGACATCACCAGTTCCAGGAATATCCTACAGAATCACCAGTTCCAAGGCTATCTTAGTGACATCACCAGTTCCAAGCCTATCTTAGTGACAACACCAGTTCCCAGCATATCCTAAAGACATCACCAGTTCCCAGCATATCCTACAGACATCACCAGTTCCAAGGCTATCTTAGTGACATCACCAGTTCCAAGGCTATCTTAGTGACATCACCAGTTCCAAGGCTATCTTAGTGACATCACCAGTTCCAAGCCTATCTTAGTCACACCATCAGTTTTAAGCCGCCCTAGAGACATCACCAGTTCTCAGCATATGATGGGGTTATCACCAGTTCCCAGCATATCCTAGAGACATCGCCAGTTTCAATCCTATCCTAGAGACATCACCAGTTACCATGCTATCCATTACTCTCTAAGTAAGTAGCTTGAGTCTAACTTGTTCCATTATTTCAAGAAACCCATTCACTTTAGTCCAAGTCACCCATTCACTATAGTCCAAGTAAACCATTCACTATAGTCCAAGTCACCCATTCACTTTAGTCCAAGTCAACCATTCACATTAGTCCAAGTCACCCATTCACTATAGTCCAAGTCAACCATTCACTTTAGTTCAAGTCACCCATTCAATATAGTCCAATTCATCCATTCACTTTAGTCCAAGTCATCCATTCACATTTGTCCAAGTCAACCATTCACTTTAGTCCAAGTCAACAATTCACTTTAGTCCAAGTCAACGATTCACTTTAGTCCAAGTCACCCATTCACTTTAGTCCAAATCGACCATTCACTTTAGTCCAAGTCACCCATTCACATTAGTCCAAGTCACCCATTCACTTTAGTCCAAGTCACCCATTCACTTTAGTCCAAGTCACCCATTCACTTTAGTCCAAGTCAACCATTCACATTAGTCCAAGTCACCCATTCACTATAGTCCAAGTCAACGTCCAAGTCACCCATTCACTTTAGTCCAAGTCACCCATTCACTTTAGTCCAAGTCACCCATTCACTTTAGTCCAAGTCAACCATTCACATTAGTCCAAGTCACCCATTCACTATAGTCCAAGTCAACCATTCACTTTAGTTCAAGTCACCCATTCAATATAGTCCAATTCATCCATTCACTTTAGTCCAAGTCATCCATTCACATTTGTCCAAGTCAACCATTCACTTTAGTCCAAGTCACCCATTCACTTTAGTCCAAGTCACCCATTCACTTTGGTCCAAGTCACCCATTCACTTTAGTCCAAGTCACCCATTCACTTTAGTCCAAGTCACCCATTCACTTTAGTCCAAGTCAACCATTCACATTAGTCCAAGTCACCCATTCACTATAGTCCAAGTCAACCATTCACTTTAGTTCAAGTCACCCATTCAATATAGTCCAATTCATCCATTCACTTTAGTCCAAGTCATCCATTCACATTTGTCCAAGTCAACCATTCACTTTAGTCCAAGTCACCCATTCACTTTAGTCCAAGTCACCCATTCACTTTGGTCCAAGTCACCCATTCACTTTAGTCCAAGTCACCCATTCACTTTAGTTCAAGTCACCCATTCACTTTATTCCAAGTCACTCATTCACTTTAAGCCGTCTATTGCATGGTTTTTTGATTCGTACACATGGTGCTTCATTCTAGCGTACACAGTGTCTCATTCTAGCGTACACAGTGTCTCATTCTAGCGTACACAGGTTCTCATTCTAGCGTACACAGTGTCTCATTCTAGCGTACACAGTGTCTCATTCTAACGTACACAGTGTCTCATTCTAGTGTATTAAGCTGTCACTAAATGGTCCAACGTGTCCAACTATTCCCGAGTTATTCCTTGAATTCTACGCCCCCCCCCCCGGTCCCACACATCCATTGTAAAGATGTCCCCATTAACATTGCAATGCAACCATGACGTCATTCATACCGGGCCATGTACACTGCACTTTCCACAGACAATGGCCAGACACAATTACCAGTCCTAAACGAGATTCATATTTAGCTATCTTTGCACTTTGTACATTCAATAGACTTTGAGGAGAATTGGTAAAATTTCATGATCTCCAAAGCTTCTCTACTGAGTAGGTCTACTTGAGGGAGAGAGAGAGAGAGAGAGAGTTTGAGGGAGGGTTTGAGAAGGAGAAAGGGAGGGAGAGAGGAGTGGAAAATAATGTTAAAAAATCGGTTATCATATCGGAGTTGGAGACCGAATCTTCATGGACTCAAGGTTAAAGTTATAGTTTTTCTGTTGTACGTAGTAGCTGATCTATCTTGACAGTTGGTCTTACTTAACAGTTGGGCTTTGTTGACAGTTGGTCTATCTTGACAGTGTGTCTACATTGACAGTTGGTCTATGTTGACAGTTGGTCTGTGTTGACAGTTGGTCTATGTTGACAGTTGGTCTTTGTTGACTTTTGGTCTATGTAACAGTTGGTCTTTGTTGACAGTTGGTCTATGTTAACAGTCGGTCTATGTTGACAGTTGGTCTTTGTTGACAGTTGGTCTATGTTGACAGTTGGTCTTTGTTGACAGTTGGTCTATGTAAACAGTCAGTCTATGTTGACAGTTGGTCTTTGTTAACAGTTGGTCTATGTTGACAGTTGGTCTTTGTTGACAGTTAGTCTTTGTTGACAGTCAATCTGCTTTAAATAAATTACACGGTTGGAGTGTGGGAGTGATGCTGGGAGGGAATGGTGGTGAGTGTTAGTGGTGGCAGGGGGGTGAGGGAGGGAGGGAGGAAAAGGTGGTGAGTGTTACTGGTGGCAGGAGGGTTGAAGGATGGAATGGTGTGAGTGTTAGTGGTGGCAGGGGGAGCGAAGGAGGGAATGGTGGCAGGGGGGTGAATGAGGTAATGGTGGTGAGTGGTAGTGGTGGCATGGGGGTGAGGGAGGGAGGGAATGGTGGTGAGTGTAAGTGGTGGCAGGAGGGTTAAAAAGGGAATGGTGGTGAGTGTTAGTGGTGGCAGGAGGGTGAGGGAGGGAGGGAGGAAAAGGTGGTGAGTGTTACTGGTGGCAGGAGGGTTGAAGGATGGAATGGTGTGAGTGTTAGTGGTGGCAGGGGGAGCGAAGGAGGGAATGGTGGCAGGGGGGTGAATGAGGTAATGGTGGTGAGTGGTAGTGGTGGCATGGGGGTGAGGGAGGGAGGGAATGGTGGTGAGTGTAAGTGGTGGCAGGAGGGTTAAAAAGGGAATGGTGGTGAGTGTTAGTGGTGGCAGGAGGGTGAGGGAGGGAGGGAGGAAAAGGTGGTGAGTGTTACTGGTGGCAGGAGGGTTGAAGGATGGAATGGTGTGAGTGTTAGTGGTGGCAGGGGGAGCGAAGGAGGGAATGGTGGCAGGGGGGTGAATGAGGTAATGGTGGTGAGTGGTAGTGGTGGCATGGGGGTGAGGGAGGGAGGGAATGGTGGTGAGTGTAAGTGGTGGCAGGAGGGTTAAAAAGGGAATGGTGGTGAGTGTTAGTGGTGGCAGGAGGGGTGAAAGAGGGAATGGTGGTGAGTGTTAGTGGTGGCAGGAGGGGTGAAGGAGGGAATGGTGGTGAGTGTTAGTGGTGGAAGGGGGTGGGAGGGAATGGTGGTGAGTGTTAGTGGTGGCAGGAGGGGTGAGGGAGGGAATGGTGGTGAGTGTTAGTGGTGGAAGGGGGGAGGGAGGGAATGGTGGTGAGTGTTAGTGGTGGAAGGGGGGAGGGAGGGAATGGTGGTGAGTGTTAGTGGTGGAAGGGGGGAGGGAGGGAATGGTGGTGAGTGTTAGTGGTGGAAGGAGGGGTGAAAGAGGGAATGGTGGTGAGAGTTAGTGGACGCAGGGGGGTGAGGGAGGGAGGGAATGGTGGTGAGTGTTAGTGGTGGCAGGAGGGGTGAAGGAGGGAATGGTGGTGAGTGTTAGTGGTGGAAGGGGGTGGGAGGGAATGGTGGTGAGTGTTAGTGGTGGCAGGAGGGGTGAGGTAGGGAGGGAGATTTTGAAAGGAGTATTTGAGGGACTGAGCAATTGGGGTAGAGAGGTTGTGGATTTAGAGGGAGGTAGTGGTTGTCGAGTAATGAAGGGATTGAGTGAGGAGGAGGAGAAAGGTAAAGGTGTATGTTGTGAGTGGTGTGATCTAATGGGGGACTACAGATGGAGGGAGGGAATATGGAGGGATGAAGAAACGAAATTGTGAGTAGTGGGGGTTGGAGAGGTGGAGAAAGGGTGATATGTTGGAGGGAGAAAGGGGGATATGTTGGAGGGAGAAAGGGGTGATATGTTGGAGGGAGAAAGGGGGGATATGTTCGAGGGAGAAAGGGGGATATGTTGGAGGGAGAAAGGGGTGATATGTTGGAGGGAGAAAGGGGGATATGTTGGAGGGAGAAAGGGGGATATGTTGGAGGGAGAAAGGGGGATATGTTGGAGGGAGAAAGGGGTGATATAGAAAGGGACTTATAACGACGGGTGGATTGGTGGCGGGCTGGCAGTGGTGGAGCAAAGGAACTTTAGTGGGAGAGAGTGATGGAGAGGAGTGGTTGGAGTTTGATGGTGGGAATGATGGACTGAAGGAGGGTGTGGGATGTGGTTGGAGGGAATGGTGGGAAGAAGTTTGTGGGATGGACTGGTGGAGGGAAGCACTTGTAGATTTAGGGTCAGTCTGCTTGACACATTACATTGTTGGAGGGAATGGTGGGAAGAAGTTTGTGGGATGGACTGGTGGAGGGAGGCACTTGTAGATTTAGGGTCAGTCTGCTGGACACATTACATTGTTGGAGGGAATGGTGGGAAGAAGTTTGTGGGATGGACTGGTGGAGGGAGGCACTTGTAGATTTAGGGTCAGTCTGCTGGACACATTACATTGTTGGAGGGAATGGTGGGAAGAAGTTTGTGGGATGGACTGGTGGAGGGAGGCACTTGTAGATTTAGGGTCAGTCTGCTGGACACATTACATTGTTGGAGGGAATGGTGGGAAGAAGTTTGTGGGATGGACTGGTGGAGGGAGGCACTTGTAGATTTAGGGTCAGTCTGCTGGACACATTACATTGTTGGAGGGAATGGTGGGAAGAAGTTTGTGGGATGGACTGGTGGAGGGAGGCACTTGTAGATTTAGGGTCAGTCTGCTGGACACATTACATTGTTGGAGGGAATGGTGGGAAGAAGTTTGTGGGATGGACTGGTGGAGGGAGGCACTTGTAGATTTAGGGTCAGTCTGCTGGACACATTACATTGTTGGAGGGAATGGTGGGAAGAAGTTTGTGGGATGGACTGGTGGAGGGAGGCACTTGTAGATTTAGGGTCAGTCTGCTGGACACATTACATTGTTGGAGGGAATGGTGGGAAGAAGTTTGTGGGATGGACTGGTGGAGGGAGGCACTTGTAGATTTAGGGTCAGTCTGCTGGACACATTACATTGTTGGAGGGAATGGTGGGAAGAAGTTTGTGGGATGGACTGGTGGAGGGAGGCACTTGTAGATTTAGGGTCAGTCTGCTGGACACATTACATTGTTGGAGGGAATGGTGGGAAGAAGTTTGTGGGATGGACTGGTGGAGGGAGGCACTTGTNAGACAGAAAGAAGTTCAGTTAGATAGGAAGGGCAGGAATCCGAGAAAAAGTTGTGACAGAGAAGAGACAGCTTGTAGTCAATGCGTGCCTGTATAGGGAGCCAATGTAGTGAGTGGAGTAGTGGAGTGACGTGATCACGTTTTTTTGCCTTAAGAACAAGCCTAGCAGCAGAGTTTTGAACTTGAATGGTGGGAAGAAGTTTGTGGGATGGACTGGTGGAGGGAGGCACTTGTAGATTTAGGGTCAGTCTGCTGGACACATTACATTGTTGGAGGGAATGGTGGGAAGAAGTTTGTGGGATGGACTGGTGGAGGGAGGCACTTGTAGATTTAGGGTCAGTCTGCTGGACACATTACATTGTTGGAGGGAATGGTGGGAAGAATGGGTGACTTTTCACTTTAGTTCAAGTCACCCATTAACTTTAGTTTAAGACACCCATTCACTTTAGTTCAAGTCACCCATTCACTTTAGTTTAAGACAACCATTGACTTAAGTTTAAGTCACCCATTCACTTTAGTTAAAGACAACTATTCACTTTAGTTCAAGACAACCATTCACTTTAGTTTAAGAAACCCATTCACTTTCAAGGGTACATTTTGGCACATACTTGAATTTGGTGTTTCTTTCAAACAATTTTGAGGTGATATTTCAAAATTTCGCGTGGGAAGCGCCAAAATTAGCCGTAACAATGATCAAAGACAACCTTAACGTGGTAACAGCGGGACATGAACTAAATTCATTCCAGTTGTGGCGCCCCTGAGGGAATGGATTTTCCTAGCTTAATATTGCCTATTAAAACTTATTGGCCCTTGAAAATATTTGACAAACTAAAAATAAAGGAATGCATTTTAGCAAATACTTTAATTTAGCTTTGCAATATCCTACACTTGGAACGCAACGGAAGAGATGCTGGTTTAAAAAAAATGAAAAGGCCACTTAACCTTAGAAACATCGTGTGAGCTCAGCCACCCCGACGACTGCAGTTGACCTCGGAGATTTTATTATAGGGCTTAAAGATGTAATGTGGATATTTTTTTTTACTTATCCTCTTTCAATCCAAGGTGGGGGGGGGGGACAAAACCAAAATGTGGCCTCGAAAAATCTAGTGACAACACTGCTTGGCGTAGTGGTGTTATGCAAATATGTTTTTAAATATTACTTTTAAATAGTTATGTCATTTTCATTTTTTTATTTAAATCTTTTTGGGGGTTATCTACATAGTTAATAAATAAATTTTCAACAAAAAAATTTTTTCCATCACAAAAAGCATTGCTGACATCATGCTATATGTTAAGCGTAAGTGAAAAAAAATATTTAAAATAATCAAATGTGCACTATTTGTAGGTTCGCGTTAGATTCTTAATTTTAAAAAAAAATATAGATATATTTCTCAATTTTTTAAGTTTCCATTTAATATAAGTCAACACTCATGGAATTGTGTACAGTTATAATTATGCTAATAATAAAACCTTTTAAAGCCTAATATCATCCTACAACTTGTTGACCTAATTAACAAATTGCCATTCTTTTTTAAATGTTTAACAATGACAACGTCGGCGTTTCATTGCTTTCACCCATTTTGCTCGGGGGGACGGGGGGGGGGGGACTTGCCATGCTCGGGGGGCAGGTAGGGATGCCTGAAAGAAAGCCTGGTCAGGCATCAAGGGTTCAAGGCCACGGCTGCGTCCTCCTGCACTGCATGATTCCCGAAGGCAGATAGAGATGCCTGAAAGAAAGCCTGGTCAAGCATCAAGGGTTCAAGGCCAAGGCTGCGTCCTCATGCAATGCATGATTCCCGAAGACACGTGTCTAATTATACTAAACCGTTATTGCTTTAAATTATTTGAACAACCTTCCTGTCTCTCTCAGAAACAGCCAGACACTTGAGTCTTTCAAAACTGATTTGTAGACATATCTTTTTCGCTAACACCTGCTGGGGTGATGTTGTCTATCTAGCTATGATCTTGTAGATGTGTATTGGCCTGTGTTAGTTCTGGTTACAATGTATGAAAAACTTAGAATGGGTATTCTCGTAAATAGTTTTTGTAATGTTGCATTTTGTATTTCAATTTGGTATATTATAGATTGTTTCATTTCTCGTTTAATATACTAGACCATGTACCGCGCTTCGAGCCTTTTGGGATGAAGCGTGATTTTCAAATAAACTTTATTATTATTATTATTATTATTATTATTATTATTATTATTATTATTATTATTATTATTATTATTATTATTATTGTCTATGCATTTTCTCAAGGTGCATAGAAAATAACTAATCTTTACAGACGCCATACATAAGAGTTATAAGAAACATAAATATTGACACAAGAGGAACAATAACAGGATACTTTCTGAGGGAGACCCAAGACCCACAACCAATGGGCATTCTCTGAAACCAACCCTCCAATATCTTGCATATGCTGATGACAGCACTGTTAGGGAAAAGTCGTAAATGTCATTTCAAAAGCCTTTATTGAATTACAAGGCGCATCACTACAAGTATGGCTAGAAATTAACAACACAAAATCAAAATACATTACAATGATAAGAGAAGAACAGATGGATGAAGCCATAAACTTAGAAACCGCACTTGAAAAATTAAATTAATTCTAATAGCTAGGATCTTTATTACATGAAACAAACGAATTACTAACAGAAATAAGAGAAAGAATATCGGCCGGAAACAGGGCGTAGTTTAGTACGGTAGTCGCAAAATACGCAAAAGTCAAAACATTACAAGAAAGACAAAAAAACTATTTATAAAACTGTAATCAGACCAGTTTGTAACATAGGCAAGTGAAACCTGGACCCTAACAAAAACGGCACAAAACCTTTTAAACAAATGGTAGAGAAAAGTGCTCCGGAAAATGTATGGACCAACAAAGAATAATATGGATGGAGAATACGAACCAACCAGGAATTGCACCGTTTACATCAGGATCCCACGATACATCAGGATCCCACCATCAGGATCCCACCATCAGGATCCCACGATACATCAGGATCCCACGATACATCAGGATCCCACCATCAATCCCACGATACATCAGGATCCCACGATACATCAGGATCCCACCATCAGGATCCCACCATCAGGATCCCACGATACATCAGGATCCCACGATACATCAGGATCCCACGATACATCAGGATCCCACGATACATCAGGATCCCACCATCAATCCCACGATACATCAGGATCCCACGATACATCAGGATCCCACGATACATCAGGATCCCACCATCAATCCCACGATACATCAGGGTCCCACGATACATCAGGATCCCACCATCAATCCCACGATACATCAGGGTCCCACGATACATCAGGATCCCACCATCAATCCCACGATACATCAGGGTCCCACGATACATCAGGATCCCACGATACATCAGGATCCCACCATCAATCCCACGATACATCAGGGTCCCACGATACATCAGGATCCCACCATCAATCCCACGATACATCAGGGTCCCACGATACATCAGGATCCCACGATACATCAGGATCCCACGATAGTGGCAGAAATAAAAAAAGAGCAGTCTACGCTGGACATGACACTTAGAGAGAATGCCAGATGACGGGAGAGTTAAGACGGTGCAGCACCAAAACCCAAGGGCGAAAAACGGCTCAAAGACAGACCTAGGCTTAGATGGATGGATGATGTGGAAAAAGATCTACAGCAGCTGGTAGTCCAAGCATGGAAAAGAAAAGCAATGGGTCTGAGTAGAAGGAAGTGGTGTGGCAGACCAAAGCCCTACATGGGATGTAGCGCCACAGTGATGGATGAATAGAAGTCATTATATTTTAAATGAAAGTTTTGTACCACAATATGTCATTTCGTACAACAGTGACTCAATGTGTCATTTCGTACCGTGTTGTGAACTGGCTTGTGAACGAGGTCGAGTTGTGTATGTTAAAGTTGTTGATCGTGTGCTGGTGAGAGATTTTGTGAGGGCGAGGTGTGATTGGTCGGGTTTGGTGGGGGCCAGTTGGGATTGGTCGGCTTAATCAAGGTCAATAAACAAGGGGGTTGTTTAAATGCTGTGGGAACACAGGCTTGCAGCAGTTCGTGGATTTGATTGAGTAGAAATTGAGTACACAGTAAGTACACATGGAGAACACAGTTATTAAACTTGGACAACACAGTACACATTGAGAACACAGTACAAATTCAGTACACAAGGAGTACGCGGTACACATTGAGTACACAGTACACACGGAGTACAGTTAGTACACCTGGACTACACAGTTAGTACACATGGAGTACACAGTACAATGGTGTACACAGTTAGTACACATGGAATACACAGTTATTACATATACAGTACACATTGAGTACACGGTTAGTACACATGGAGTACACAGTTAGTACACATGGAATATACAGTACAAATTGAGTACGCAGTTAGTACACATGTAATACACAGTTATTACACATGGAGTACACAGTACACATTGAGTACACAGTTAGTACACATGGAGAACACAGTTAGTACACATGGAGAACACAGTACACATTGAGAACACAGTACACATTGAGACACAGTACACATTGAGTACACAGGGAGTACACAGTACACATTGAGAACACAGTACAAACGGAGTGAACTGCTAGTACACATCGAGTACACAGTTCAATCGTGTACACAGTTAGTACACATGGTGTACAAAGTTAGTACACATGGAATACACAGTACAACTTGAGACACAGTTAGTATACATGGAGTACACATTTAGCGCACGTGGAGTACACAGTACAAATGGAGTGCACAGTGCACATGATGTACAAAATTAGTACACATGGAATACACAGTACAAATTGAATACACAGTTGCAGTTGGTGTTTGTTTGCCCTGGTGCGTGTGGCCGGTGGTGGTCCAGACTGAATCTTGGCGGCATTAGATGATGTTAATCCCACAGCTTGTTTACTCTACCACAGTGCCTTCGTATTTCTTTTGTACCACAGTGCCTTCATATGTCTTTTGTACCACAGTGCCTTCATATGTCTTTTGTACCACAGTGCCTTCATATGTTTTTTTACCACAGTGCCTTCATATGTCTTTTGTACCACAGTGCCTTCATATGTCTTTTGTACCACAGTGCCTTCATGTGTCTTTTGTACCACAGTGCCTTCATGTGTCTTTTGTACCTCAATGCCTTCATATGTCTTTTGTACCACAGTGCCTTCATATGTCTTTTGTATAACAGTGCCTTCATATGTCTTTTGTACCACAGTGCCTTCATATGTCTTGTATACCACAATGGCTCCAAAGGTCTTTTTATACGCCAGTGGTGTGGGTCCCCTTTATTCGTAGTGTACAGTTGTTAGTTGTTTAACCCCCCTGGTGAGTACCGGTACATCTCTATTCACCATGAACCCCCTTAAAGCAATAACGGTTTAGTATAATTAGACACGTGTCTTCGGGAATCATGCATTGCATGAGGACGCAGCCTTGGCCTTGAACCCTTGATGCTTGACCAGGCTTTCTTTCAGGCATCTCTATCTGCCCCCCGAGCATGGCAAGTCCCCCCCCCCCCCCCCCCC
>CAXITT010000271.1:7231-65034 GCA_964033795.1 Lymnaea stagnalis
CCCCCCCCCCAACACACACACCATAAAGCGGGCCATCACCAGATCGTATCCAACGAATTTCACACTCCCCACCAAACCAAATGTCACGGGATCAGAAATCATATTATCGTTAAGCCACGTTTCCTGATCGCGTGTAAAAAAAAAAAAAAAAACTCTAGCAGTTTATATTAATTTGGATTTCATATTACCCTCCCACAACAGTAGATTCGATTTCCTTCAAATCTTCATGGCGCATGTGCAAGAGCAGATGCACTTTGTGGTTTTGTCCCAAATACCATTTTGTCAAGTTGTCATATCAGGAGAGTTACAACATTCTTTAGGATTGTTGGTAAATACAACAACAACAAACAAACAAACAAAAAAGACGCTGAGAAATAATATCAATGATGGCATCGGGGGGGGGGGGGGGGCGTCTCCATAGCTCAACCTATTTTGACAAGTCATGGCTCTCTGCTGATTCATTTAGATTGATGAAACAGACACTTTTGAAGACGCCGCGACCATTCACGAATTAAGAGTCTACGCGTCTCCCAGTGTACGATTTGCTCTTTGCTAAAAATGATTTAGACCCTAATCTCTGATTTTCACATTGCGGGATCCAAACAGTAAGCAATTTACCTACTCGAGTTACGGCTCCCGAATACAAAAACTCAATGCACCGAAATTCATCAACAGCGTCAATTTAATTGGAATCGTGTGGCTGACGTGTGGCTGACGTGTGGCTGACGTGTGGCTGACGTTGAAATTGTATTCCGGCTACATAGCAGCGCCATGCTAAGAAGTACAAACTTCATTCGAGAGCGAAACACTTTGGAAAATATTTGAATTTAGTTAACATCTCAACAAACCCTTAAAACAAGGTTTTTCGCATAAATCCTTGATAATACGAACTATCGAGCCAATGGGGAGTGGGGCTCAAATTTTGATAAGACATGCATACAAGTGACGCACTTTATAAGAATCCCAATTAGTTAAAGCTCCCCCCCCCACCCCCTCCCCCATGACGTCTCACCGCCAAACATTTACTTCACGCCCCTGAACTATATTAATCACCCACGCGTTTACAATGCAGATTTCTTTCAAACTATTTCAAAATATAAACAAGTCTAATACGCAACACTCGCACGACTTGCGATATTCAAAGAAAATTAAAAAGAAAAAGAATCTCAATTAGCGCAGTTATCGGGAATTTTATTTCGTAAAATCAGCGGCATCATACTTCCTTAATCTTCTGCTCGAAAAAAAAAAATATGTTTATTTGAGGTTTGGGTTGGGGGGGGGTGGGTCTAAAAATGTGAAAGAATATGTTGTCGTCTGCAACGAGTCTATGTGCCGAGATTCAGCTCGATATGTTGATGGGAAGTGGGTCAATTAGCCGTTCGAAGATTTTGCCAGTCCGCCGCCCAGCCAGCCAGCCGGCCAGGCAACTGCGAACAATAGCGAAATTAATACAATTGATCCAAATAGTGCACTCATGTTTAATTCTAAAATGTTTAATTTGTATTTCAGAAAATAGTTCTCCGCCTGGCGCTCTATGGTGAACAAAAAAACCTATATGCGCCAGTTAAGCAGCCACGTCTTATTCTTACATCTTAAATTTGACCCTTTTACCAAAAATTGGGACATTCCGTTACGAATTTAAAACCAAATCTCAACCGCGGAGAAAGAAGTACCGGTGCTTCATACGCACCGATTGAATGGTAACGTTAACTTAAAATATTTTTATTATTAAAAAAAAAGGTAAATTAAAAAAACAACAAAAAACAAAAAAAAAAGCAATTAAATTAGAGTTATCTCAATATCATGTAAGTGTCCAATCAATTCATTACTTTCACGGTGGCATAAAAGAGGGGGTGGCGACGTAACGTCATTGACCCCAAGATACGTTTCTGATTCAAGACACTACACACCATTTTCTATAGGATCACAAAATTCTCTCTCCATTACAAAATTGAAGCACAAATCATTCCACCCACAGAGCAAAGAGTTAAAACTCATTCCATCTGTTCTTTTTAATACATGTGTAAGATACTATTTCCATTTATTTCATGACAAAAATATTTTAAAAAAAAAACCTTATACCATACACTGACCGCTTTAAAAATACAACATCTCTTAATGCAGATGGGTTGAGGTCAACTCGCACACAAGGGATATGGTGGTTTGGGGGGGGGGGCTATTTCAACGGGGGAGGTGGGAGGATAATCTTACAAGAGGGACACGGTTAGTTCGCCAGCAAGTAACAACAAAAATATTTTAAAAAAAAAACCTTATACCATACACTGACCGCTTTAAAAATACAACATCTCTTAATGCAGATGGGTTGAGGGCAACTCGCACACAAGGGATATGGTGGTTTGGGGGGGGGGGCTATTTCCACGAGGGAGGTGGTAGTATAATCTTACAAGAGGGACACGGTTAGTTCGCCAGCAAGTAACATTGTCGTCACACGTAGATACGCCCAGGCGGGCCACAGCTGATCCGAGGACCAGGGACAAAAAAAAATCGTGCGGAGGGCGATGCAAGCCGTGGGGGTGGGGGGTGTGGGGGTGTGAGCACGAGAAACGGAGAGGGTGGGTGTCGGACCTCGGGAGCATATCAGTTGAGCTAAGTCTGGACTAAGTAAGGCGACCCCGTGGCGTTATTTACCCCACTCACAAATTGGTCATTTCCAGCCCAGGGTGCGGCATGAGCTTGCACCCCCACCCCCAACCCCGACTCCCTCCCCCTCTCTCCCTCTCCCTCTCCCTCTCTTGTCGTGTGCGGCTGTTGAGCCGAGTTCGCCGATGCCTTAGGATCTGTAATCTCGTTTACGGGTACATTCACTGCGCATCCGGACAGCGGTCAGAAATTAAACGCTCCCCTCGACAAGTCTTCGGCAAGAGGGATTAAAAGTTCCAGCGATGCGACGTACTCACGCTGGATTTCTTGTCTGGATAGCCTCCACCCAGAAGTTCTACCGTAAATCTCATCAGTTTTCGGGGGTCGATCAAAGTGCTTTGAATAGATTTTAAAACCAAGCAAAATCAACTTCATTATGGCACCGCTATGTACAAGGCTTTGCCATTTTTTTAAATTAAATTTTTAAATCGTGTTTTCGATTTTTCGTTTCAAAAAAAGTTTTTTAACGGTGAATTTATTTTTAACGGTGAACATGTCAATTGTGTTGTTATAATATTTGAGAACATTTACTTCAAATCAGTTCATTTTTTTTAAATTAAATTTTTAAAATCTATAACTCGTGGTTTTCATAAACGATGGCACGAACTTGACGGCACTTTATATCCACTAGACACTTCAATGATGGACTTACTTCCCCCCCCCCCCCGCTCTGTCTCTCTCTCTCTATCTCTCTGACTATTTCACGTACACACACACACACTCTCTCTCTCTCTCTCCCTCTCGCTCTCTCTCTCTCTCTACGATTGTTATGTATTATTTAATAAGTAAAGCGGTATGTTATCACGGCGAAGGCTCAAGATGGAACTCATTGATTTTTGTTGTGAATGATTAAGCGAGGCGACGTGTGTCCTTGATTAAGTGTTCACTCTGACGAAGCAAGAACTTTTGCCCGGGAGATCTTTGATCGGTTCAGCGGAGGGTCTACTAGCTCCGACTCCGACTCACTTGATGGATTCAGTTTTCGAAATCAAGAACGTTTGGCGGATTCTGGAGCGGGATTTTTGTGTGATTTGACATTCGCATGTTTCGGAGTCGTAACCTTCCAATTTAAACGTTGGTTTCGTATTCGATTCTTGTTGTACAGGAATCCATTTTAGAGTCTATATTGAGAAAAGTTGTGAAAGTTTCTTAATTTGTCTTAAATTTCAATCAAATAAAACGGAGTGGGCTTTGATGAATTCTGTCTGTGCATTATTCTTGGAAAAGTCTTGTTGTGCATTATTCTTCGAAAGTCTGGCTGTGCAATATTCTTGGAGAAGTCTGGCTATGAATATTCTTGGAGAAGTCTTGCTGAGCATTATTCTTTGAAAAGTCTGTCTGTGAATATTCTTGGAGAAGTCTTGCTGAGCATTATTCTTGGAGAAGTCTGGCTGTCCATTATTCTTGGATTTCAAATTAAGATTTCTTTATAGTAGAGAAGACTGAATAATCGTTGCCGTAATTTTTGAATTAAAAAAAAAATATCTAGACAGGTGTTTTCAATTGGATTCGTGTCAATCATTTTTTTTTCTTTTTTAAAGCTTTATTAGACTGACGAAAAAGTTTCAACACTTAAATGCGTTTACGTAGAGCGTTGGAGTCTTGGTACCAAAAGCGAATTTTATTTTCTTGGAATTGGAGTCGTAGACCAGATAACGGTGTAAATATTTCGTTTTCTCAGCGCCTCATGCCAGTTTTTTTTTTTTTTATTCTGTCATGCGACTGCTTTAAATTTGTGCATGTCTGTTGACCGATGATCGACGTTGTGTATTGGATATGGGTATATCAGATTGCTATTATAGAAACGATCTTGGAATTGGAGTCGTAGACCAGATAACGGTGTAAATATTTCGTTTTCTCAGCGCCTCATGCCAGTTTTTTTTTTTTTATTCTGTCATGCGACTGCTTTAAATTTGTGCATGTCTGTTGACCGATGATCGACGTTGTGTATTGGATATGGGTATATCAGATTGCTATTATAGAAACGTGTGACTTGTGTTATTTCCTTTTAAGTTTGGGCCCATTTGCCCACAAAGCGGACTATCTGTTTGACCTGCAGATTGTTTGTTATAAATATTTTTTTTAAAACTTTGTATATCCAAAAATGCATTTAAGATAGTATTATTCTGAACTTTTAAGCAAGATGGTAATTTATTATTGTAAAATTGGCAATTTAGAAATGAAAAGGATGTATTAACTATCCATAAATAATGTTTAAAAAGTTGTCATTATTGAGAGTTCTGGATTTAACGTTGTGTGTAGTGTTTAGATGTTATACAAATACGCAGAGGAGCCAATACATTTATATATAGAAGTGAAAATTCGGCTGTGTAAAATAACAATACTCTAAATAATGCAGCATTTGTAATTTGGAGCTCTTTAGAAGACGGCTATAAGAAGGGTATGTTTAGCTTTGCCTTAAAGTGATCGTATGTTAAATTAGGGTTAAAGTGATCGTATGTTAAATTAGGGTTAAAGTGATCGTATGTTAAATTAGGGTTAAATTGATCGTATGTTAAAATAGGGTTAAATTGATCGTATGTTAAAATAGGGTTAAATTGATCGAATGTTAAATTAGGGTTAAAGTGATCGTATGTTAAAATAGGGTTAAAGTGATCGTATGTTAAATTAGGGTTAAATTGATCGTATGTTAAATAGGGTTAAATTGATCGAATGTTAAATTAGGGTTAAAGTGATCGTATGTTAAATTAGGGTTAAAGTGATCGTATGTTAAATTAGGGTTAAATTGATCGTATGTTAAATTAGGGTTAAATTGATCGTATGTTAAATTAGGGTTAAAGGGATCGTATGTTAAATTAGGGTTAAATTGATCGAATGTTAAATTAGGGTTAAAGTGATCGTATGTTAAATTAGGGTTAAATTGATCGTATGTTAAATTAGGGTTAAATTGATCGTATGTTAAATTAGGGTTAAAGGGATCGTATGTTAAATTAGGGTTAAATTGATCGAATGTTAAATTAGGGTTAAAGTGATCGTATGTTAAATTAGGGTTAAATTGATCGAATGTTAAATTAGGGTTAAATTGATCGTATGTTAAATTAGGGTTAAAGTGATCGTATGTTAAATTAGGGTTAAAGGGATCGTATGTTAAATTAGGGTTAAAGTGATCGTATGTTAAATTAGGGTTAAATTGATCGTATGTTAAATTAGGGTTAAAGTGATCGTATGTTAAATTAGGGTTAAAGTGATCGTATGTTAAATTAGGGTTAAATTGATCGTATGTTAAATTAGGGTTAAAATCATCGTATGTTAACTTAGGGTTAAAGTCATTGAGAAGTCCTCACAATACAAACATTTAATACCGCTGGCATTCTATGTGCACACTTCTTCTTGTATAAAATAAAAAAAATGCTATTACTGGCTTTTATATCATTGAAGTAATTCTCTCGTTTATTTATTTGGGTTTGGGATTTCCAGCCCGTTTATGATTTGAGAATTTATATTTATTTATCAACAATCAAAGCTAAAGTTTAAAAAAAGAACAAAACAAAAAAACAAACAAACAATGAACCTTCACCAAAAGAAAAGAAACAAAAACCATCTAAAAATTGTCACAGAAAATAAACACACATACATAATAGAACATCATTTCTCTTTGTATCTCTCATGAAAAAAAAAATCTGCTGTCTTTATTTAATATAAATTAATATGCTCATTTTTTCCCCGCAATGTCCAGTTTCCAAATAGGGGAAAGGGTGGGGCTCCGAGATGTGATGTATCTTATTTATTCGTGTCAAGGCTTTGGATCTTACAAAAAAATGTCCCTAGTGGGATTTATTGAAAACAATTTTTTTTTTTTTTTTATGTGCGTCGTTCGGTTAAGAATGTTAGTTTGGTGGGTTTTGTCGTAAGGGTTTTTAAGATGGAGGTTTAACTCCACCAATATAATGATATATCCCTCCGCCTTATTGGTCAGACGATCTGGTGGCCATGGTAACCCGCTGGTATATAGATACACTTGTTTTAATATAAATACATGTGGTTTAAGTTATATTGTTCTAATGTGGGGGAGATGTGATTTTCATTCCACTGCACTCTCTCTATTTTACCTGTCTCTCTGCCTCTCTTTCTCTGTGTGTCTCTTTATCTTTCTCTCTGTCTCTCAAGCTGTCGGTCTCTCTCTCTGGCGGTTTCCGTCTCTGTTTTCTCTCTCGATGTCTGTCTGTGTCTCTATCTCTGTCCCTCACTGTCTCCCGCTCTGTCCCTCTTTCTCTCACCCGCTCTCTCTCTCTCATCTCTCTCTTTCTTTCTTTCCATTTCTCTCTCTTTCTCTCTCTACCCTCTCTCTCGCTCTCCCCCCCCCCTTTCTCTCTCTAAAGATTTCATCGACTCTCCCTACGACACGTAACTACTTTTATTTTGCAATAGGTAAATGGAGATTTCGCTTACGGGTTAGGGATTCAAATACGCTGGGAGATTCACACCGCGATTCAATGTTCAACTTTCAAACTTGTAAAAACATTTGATAAAATCTGCTTTCAGCTGTTGAAGAAAGCTTTTGCAAACATCGCCGAATTTCATCTCGCATTACAAAATGTTAATGTTATTTTTTTTTTAAAATGAACTATGGGTTAAGACCAAAAATGACATTTTTTTTCGGATTTCTTTTTCGTAAATAAAAAACGGAGATATTGAACAAAATCTTATGCAAGACCGCCATCTCCGACTATTCAAATGTGGCTCTATAACTGTACACCACATTCGCTCATTATCAGAAGTCATTAGATGACGATATCAGATATGAATTTGCTCATCTCAACACTAAATTGCCTCATTACTTTATAACTGAAAAAAAAAAAGCTGGCGTAATCGAATTCTTGACATGATTCTCCGATTCCTTTTCATATCCATTTGAGACACTTTAATACTCTTGAGCGGTCTTTGATGTTTAGTTCAAGACAAAATGAGCTGCAGTATCGATCTGGCGGAGTAAGCATCCAACATGTTCACCGACTAATTGACACTTTGCTCACACCAGCAGCTCCCCCCCCCCCTTTCCTCCCCCAATGGATTGCTTGGAATTGTTCAATGATGAATGATTGTTGAATGATTGAATGAGTCGTTGTCACGTGATACTGGAGTGCTGACACGGACAGCGGGTGCATATGTCAACATTTCACGGGATTTTAGTTTAAACATATCTGGGGTATGCTGCAATGCTAGCAGTACTGTCAGCCATAGCACGACGATTATGTTAGATGACTGTCAGACAAAGAATGACAACAATGTTAGATGACTATCAGACAAAGAATGCACCCAATGTTAGATGACGGTCAGACAAAGAATGACAACAATGATGACGGTCAGACTATGAATAACAACAATGTTAGATGACGGTCGGACAAAGAATGACGTCAATGCCAGAGTACAATTATCCGTATACAAATGATACAAATATAAATAATTTATCAGTTTCTCTCACGTATCACTTGTCTCAGCTTCAGAAATTGCAAGTGAATAGTTGACCCAAATGTGCGCAACTTAAGATAACACTTGTGTCCACTTCTGTGGTCACTAAAATATGTTAGTGCAGGCCGATAGTGGACAGCATGAGCACAGCTGCACTGAAGTCCATGACAAGGGAAAAAATGACTCCAGTAACATCCATGACAAGGGAAAACATGACTCCAGTAACATCCATGACAAGGGAAAACATGACTCCAGTAACATCCATGACAAGGGAAAACATGACTCCATTAACATCCATGACAAGGGAAAACATGACTCCAGTAACATCCATGACAAGGGAAAACATGACTCCAGTAACATCCATGACAAGGGAAAACATGACTCCAGTAAATTCCATGACAAGGGAAAACCGGATTCCATTAACATCCATGGAACATTTTTTTTTTTTAACAATGGTGTTACTGAAATGTTAAAAAAAACAACCTGCTACAGAAACCCAGAAAAGCAATAAACCAGGGGCGTCTACAGCAATTGAATACTGGTATTTAGTGAACAACTAGACAGCACAGACATGATTGTACGAATGATGCATGCGACAGATGCATGTATAGTAACATTTCTTGACAGCACAGACATGATTGTACGAATGATGCATGCGACAGATGCATGTATAGTAACATTTCTACAAACAAGACTCGCAAATAAATAATCACAAAAGCCTTTTAAATTTAGTACAATATTTTTCTATCATGTTTTATTTTTTGTATGTCAGTCTTGAGGTGGCAATTCAGTCTTTTATTATTGTGTTATTTTTGTGACGTATTAATGTAACTCATTTATTCTCGGCTTCGCATATTATGCATCGGATGAGCCATGGTTATAAATGTGCAGTGACTCTCAAACTGTGAAGTGTGATGACGGAACAGCAGGGATTAAGAAATTTGCAGCAGGACTCAGTGCCCATTAAAAAAAAATATATATTGGTTGTTTCGAGCTTCTTAATTGTTCACCTCTTGTGACCTGGGGGACTGGGGCCTCGCGGAACGATGCCACAATATGGGCTACCACTGAGTTCAAAGCATCTAATATTTAACTAAGTCTCTATTTGATTATTTCAACAAAAAAGGAAATCTCTTCAGTTTTTTTTTTTTTTTTTTTACTGTGATCTGATACTTGTCATTCTTTTTTTTCTTTGTGTCTTATTTTCTGATGAAGGCTCTTAGCCAAAACGTCAAATTTGATTATTTCAACAAAAAAGGAAATCTTTTTTGTTTTTTTTTTTTTTTTTTACTGTGATCTGATACTTGTCATTCTTTTTTTTCTTTGTGTCTTATTTTCTGATGAAGGCTCTTAGCCAAAACGTCAATATTTTGTCCTGTTAATGAATTCAAGTTTCCCAAACCTTGTTCTTAGATTTCATCTCACAACTTGAATGCAGTCCATCAATTAATATCTTTGATTCTTTCAGTAGATTTGTCTAGGAGAAATAAATAAATAGTTACATTTTGGAACGTTAATTTTGTTTAACCGATCTCTTTACTGACACTTACCTTTCAGTTATATTTCTTGATTGTTGGACTGATTCAGATCTGTAGATTTAAAAAAAAGAAAAGACCGTAATGAGTGCGATTTGAAAACACGTTTAAGATAGATAACATGACAGGTCAATAAGTGAATGACATGACGAGCTGCCTTCTGTGGACTTGACCCAACAAAGACCTGTTGTGGACGGGACACAAAGCGCTTGAGCGCCATGGGCGTCTCCATCGAGAACGTCTTGTTGCGATCCTTCCTGTGGATATATGTTGTGGCGACTTTTGGTGAGTAGATATTTATTGAAAACCTGAACTTAAAAGAAACAAAAAAAAAAAAAAACTCGTTAAAATACTTGGTCAGAGCTACAGCAGTATAGAACAGGTTTGCATTTGGCTTCAGTGTTTGGCTTGTTTGTAGATATTTTTTCTGGACTATATTGCTTTTTTGTAGATATTTCATCATTTTGCTTGTATGTAGGTATTTCATCATTTTGCTTGTTTGTAGGTATTTCATCATTTTGCTTGTTTGTAGGTATTTCAGTATATTGCTTGTTTGTACGCAATTCATCATTTTGCTTGTTTGCAGGTATTTCAGTATATTGCTTGTTTGTAGGTAATTCAACATTTTGCTTGTTTGTAGGTATTTAAGTATATTGCTTGTTTGTAAGTAATTCATCATTTTGCTTGTTTTTAGGTAATTCGCCATTTTGTTTGTTTGTAGGTATTTCAGTATATTGCTTGTTTGTAGGTGATTCATCATTTTGCTTGTTTGTAGGTATTTCAGTATATTGCTTGTTTGTAGGTATTTCATCATTTTGCTTGTTTGTAGGTATTTCAGTACATTGCTTGTTTTTAGGTAATTCACCATTTTGCTTGAAGGTAGGTGTTTCAGGATATTGCTTGTTTTTAGGTAATTCACCATTTTGCTTGAAGGTAGGTATTTCAGGATATTGCTTGTTTGTAGGTGTTTGATCATTTTGCTTGTTTGTAAGTATTTCAGTGTATTGCTTGTTTGTAGGTATTTCAGTATATTGTTTGTTTGACCTAAACTACTTCAATATATTAAATCTTTCAACTTAGCATCTTTCGTTAATTTTCTATATAATTATATGTTGAACCGTAGACTGATAGCTAGATAGATAGATAGCTAGATAGCTAGATAGATAGATAGATAGATAGATAGACAGACAGACAGACAGACAGACAGACAGACAGACAGACAGACAGACAGACAGACAGACAGATAGATAGATAGATAGATAGATAGATAGATAGATAGATAGATAGATAGATAGATAGATAGATAGATAGATAGATAGATAGATAGATAGATAGATAGATAGATAGATAGATAGATAGATAGATAGATAGATAGATAGATAGATAGATAGATAGATAGATAGATATAAAGAGATAATGGGGGGGAGGGGGAACAATTAGTTTTCCCATATACATTCCTCCTCATAGAAATGTTCTGTCGACAAGCCTTCATATTGGTTAAATCTCAGTGATAAAGCGTGATTTTCTGGAAAGCTAAGTAATACTTTATCGATCAAAATATTTTGAAATAGTTAACAATCCGTACAATTAGATGGAATCATAAAGAGTTTCTGGCTCGTTCGGATAATTATTATTTGAATAGGATCATTTTACTTTTATATAATGGAAAAGATTATTAATGAATTAAATATGTATAAATCTTGTGTATTGATATTTCTGTCTTCAGGCAATGCCTCCGTTTGGGAGAGATGGTGGTCCTACGACGGCATTAACGGTCAGTTCCTGTTTTTAGTATAATCATATAGATTTATTCCACACATTAGCTCTAAGTCAGTTAAGTGAGAGAGATACAAATTGCATGCCTCTGTTCACTTCGCAGTTCGTACTTTATTATACACGAGCCAATCAAACAATAAATAATATCTGCCTTAAATGTAGCGACACTGAATTAAAAATGTGTAAGGTGTTCAAATTAAATTAAATTAAAATTACATTAAATTGCAACATTTTGTAGAAATCAAAGAGGATAACGGGGGGGGTGGGGTGCAGAAATGACAGGTTTAAATGTTAATTCTCATTTTGACACGTTACAGTAGAGGAGTGGGTTCCTTGGGCAAATTGAATCTTGCGGGGCCGATGAGGTTACATTATAACCCGGGCGATAGGATACTAGGTGAAGTGAGAGTCGTATTCATGCTGTGTCTTACTGGTCATAATGATGGGACACGTCACGCGGGTATTTTTTCACTTGTTTAGTTTTTGGCGTTTTCTTTTTCTGAAACATTTTAATGGCCCGACACCCAATTACGCTCACAATTTCAATTTGGTTAATCTCATCGTTGTCAAAAACACAATTCGCAAAACACAAAGCTGAATGATCTGCATGACAGGCTGAATGATCTGTATGACAGGCTGAATGATCTGTATGACAAGCTGAATGATCTGTATGATAAGCTGAATGATCTGTATGAGAAGCTGAATGATCTGTATGACAGGCTGAATGATCTGTATGACAGGCTGAATGATCTGTATGACAGGCTGAATGATCTGTATGACAAGCTGAATGATCTGTATGACAGGCTGAATGATCTGTATGACAAGCTGAATGATCTGTATGACAGGCTGAAGGATCTGTATGACAAGCTGAATGATCTGTATGACAGGCTGAATAATAAGTTAAATGATCTGTATAATAAGCTGAATGATCTGTATGACAAGCTGAATGATGTGTATGACAGGCTGAATGATAAGTTAAATGATCTGTATGATAAGCTGAATGATCTGTATGACAGCTGAGTGATCTGTATGACAGCTGAATGATCTGTATGACAAGCTGAATGATCTGTATGACAAGCTGAATGATCTGTATGACAGGCTGAATGATCTGTATGACAAGCTGAATGATCTATGCGACAAGCTGACTTTTTGTCCATGATCCTAGAAATAAAATTGACTTCAATGCATCAGACACTTGTGACTTTTTTCTATGCCACTAGCTATAATGATGACAAGACCTCTTGTTATCTTTAAAAACTTCTAACATGATGTTTAAAATGATCCTCATTGAAAGGTCCCAGCTACTGGGGCAAAGCTAACCCGGACTGGAAGCTCTGCAAACATGGCCGCCAACAGTCACCCATCGACATTGAGCCCGCGAAGCTTCTCTTTGATCCAAACCTTAAACATCTGAAAATTGATTCAAACATGGTAAGTGGATCAGGTCCTCTCGGGGAAACCTACTTTTGAGAGTTTTAGTGGCTTGTGTGTGAGATGAGACGATTGAAGTAGCCCCTGTGGCTAACTTTTTGATGTCGATATAATGTGGCTATATAGGGCCATGTATTGCATATATTTATAGATATTTATGCTTGTTACAGCACGACAAACAATGACGGCGGCGATGCGTAAACTTCTCATCATACTAAAGTTACTTGACAAAACATGCATCAAGTAATGCCCTTTATAAGATAACAAATTAGTGCTATTACCCCCCCCCCCAAGATAATTTACCGCACACCTTTTTTCGCGCCAAATTAATATTCTAATGTCCCAACCCATTTTACACTGCATATTTATTACATCATAGACTATTTCGGTTTAAAAAAAGCACTTGCGGTATTTTTAAGAATCTCATTTTGCGCAATTATCGGGCATTATATTTTGCGCGCTATTGAACTCACCATTACACCCTACTTTCTTTCAAACCTAACGAAATGTTTTAATTGAAATATAAGCTTTTTTTATTTTTTGCCCTATTCCTAGCTTGGTATAAAGGGGATTAAAAAATAATTTTTAAAAGTTTGTATTTGTGCTGGTGCTCCTGTCAGGCCTAAAAAGACAATAAAAAATGAGTCAAACTTAATGATAAATGAAAAAAAATCTATTTAATTTATCATACTGACTTCAATGTCAAACTCACTGTTAGGTAATGACGGCATTGTGCCATGGATACAAATTTGTTAGCGACACCGTCTGTAAGGCGTCTTTTACAACAGCGTTCGCCAAATCGCGCGGAAGTTAGGTAGCGGAAATGAGCATTCATGAGAAGTACATAGTTCTGCTCCCAGAACAGAATCAAATGTGAGATGCGAGGGACTCGATTACAGTCTCATTATATATATATTTTTTTTATCCGTAGCACTTTTGTTTGCTTGGAATGTTATAGAGAAGCCTGCTCAAAGAGAAGGACGTGCTAGCATTCGCTTACTACTGATGTGCCAGACTCTCGGGTCAATGTTTGACGCAAGGTGATTAGCCGGACGTCTGTGGAAAAATTGCCGACTTAGGACATCTAAAATGCCTTATCTCAGAAACTTTCCATTATCGCCCTGGAAAGTAGGGTTATCGTTAAGTTAACATTCAAATTGATAGTTGTTTTTTTGTTTTTTTTCATGGAAGATACACTTGAAAACCATTATATCCCACCCACTATATCGCACCCACTATATCGCACCCACTATATCGCACCCACTATATCGCACCCCACTATATCGCACCCCACTATAACGCACCACATTATAACGCGCATTCGTATGTAGTGTGTCTTTTGCATTGGCTCCTAAATTTTGATAAATTCATTTCCGATATGAATTTTTTTCAAATTACAAGAAAAAAAATAGTATTAAAAACTATATCTTCTCGTATAAGACGATCAGAAATTTAGTTAAGCTTGTCCGAAGTCAACAAAACAAAGCTCACTAGCGACAAGACGTTAAACAATCCGTTTTCATCCAAAATCACAATTCTTCCCAATTTAAAAATTGCCCAAAGCTATTCTAAGGGAATCGTCTAAATATCCCATATAACGCGGCCCCCGTTATTAACGCCATCTGATTTTATTGACACACAATTATTGCGTTTTAGCGTGGTTTCAATTTATCAAATCCTGGACCCTTTATCACAGATAAAACAAGAATAAGGTCGAGTTGCCTTCTGCAGTTACTCTGGTGTCCACGGATACATTGCAACAAAATCGGTTGTGAGAAGACATTTTAAAGCCCTGCCAGTACTGCAACCCGTGCAGAGAAACCAAATGAGTGGAGTCGTAGACCTTCGCCTATCTCAGTCTAAGCCGGATGCGGCTCCATAACGACCTGAGTGCGGCTCGGCCAGTCGGCCACAAATTGGTTTAGACAACGAAAAAAAAATAGTTCTTGAAAAGAAATTTGGTCTTCGAAAATTTTTTAAAACTGTTCTGCTGCTGACTTTTGGCTCTTTTGACTAATGAGTTTTCCGACCACTGGCCTATCTGAAAGAACCATGCTGATGGTTGCCAAAAGTTTACCAAATAAGTAGCAGCAGATTTCTCACTATCTTATACTAATGTTAAAAAATGTCTTTATCGTGTTTAAAGAAGTTAGTTCTTCTGTGGTCATCGTTGTTGTTCACTGCTTCGTTTCTACTCATTTTAAATAGCAATAGAATTTGTTATTTTATCCAAGTAAAATACACTTTAAAGATAATGTTTTCGATTCATGCGCTACGTTCTAATTTTACCGCAGTGTACATGTGAAAAAAGGCTGAGAATCTACTGGAACTTTATCATGCTTTAAACCTAAATTTAAAATCGTGGCCTTTGAGAGTAAATGCTGAAACCTGGGTATCGTGAACGTTTCATCACAAGGTACTGAGTGCTAAAGTCTGCGTGGGCCCCCCCCCTCCCCCCCCCCTTGTTCCCTATAACTCAGAGCGTTCCGTGAGTAGCTTTATCCTGACCCCCGGGATAGTTTACGACCTAACAAGAAACTTGCATCCACCATTCATAGTCGTCCCGCCCCGGTCACGTGACATAACCGTAGACCATCTGAGAGGGAAAAAAACCAACAAAAAAAAACCCCCATTTTTATGTGTGGTCCAGAAATATTTCCAATACATCAAAGGAGACCCCGGTATATTTCTGAAATAATGTCGTTAATTGGCGGGAGGGGCGGGGTCGGAAAAGTTGAAAGCCCTGTCGTAAAAATGAAAGAGGAAGAGGAAAAAAAGGGTAAATTTTTTATTCCTGGGTTATAAAAGCTAAAGAGGGTCGTGATATTTGTTGCATAATTACTCTCTTTGCAGATCACGGCAGCCTCCTGTTAAGTGAATACTGATACACAAAAAATATAGGTTTAAAAAAAAAATTGCTCTGATTACCTGATCATCTAGTTCAGTGGCTCTCAACCCTCTTAATGCCAAGAACTTGAAATACAGTTCGTCATATTGTGGTGACCCCCCAACCATAAAATTATTTTCGTTATTACTTCATAAATATGTTTTTCCAATGGTCTTAGGCGACCCCTGTGTGAGGGTCGTTCGACCCCCAAAGCGTTTGCGACCCACAGATTGAGAACCGCTGATCTAGTTCAAAGGTTTGTAAATTTTTAATTCATTAGTGATAACTAAGTATAATCACCAATAATTTTTAATTAATTATTTTTCTATTTTTTATTTCTAGTTTGTGATGTTTATAATTGAACGCTTTCTCATTAACATCTGACCCGGTCGTCCATTTCGATAAGTTTAAAGAATGATTTGTCTTAATGGCAAGCATCGGGTAATCAAATTCGCGGAATTTGCTGTAAACGCCGCATTCCTGCGTTTGACAAATCATCGAATCAGAGGCGTAGCGAGGGGGGGGGCAGATGTCCACGGGCGCCAGCTAGTTAAGGGCGCCAAAATGTGCTTTGGTATTATATTATTGGTACAAATAATGGGTTTGAGAGTTGAAAAAAAAAAAGAAAAGGGGGCGGTTTAAAATTGATCTTGTCCCCGGGCGCGAATCTTGTCCCCGGGCGCCAAACACCCTCGCTGCGCCTCTGCATCGAATTAGCCAGTTTCATTTCGTGTCGTGGCCATAAGAATTACATAAAAGGGACCAGTAGTTTTAAACCCATTCACAACTGTTTGCAATAATAGCAGATGACGTTTTCTTCTCTATTTACATACAAGCAATGTTAAAGCGAAGCGTACTAAAGATGAGAAAGATTAAAAGTAAGTTTCAATTTTCTGTATACAAATAAGCATTAGCGAAACATAATATACTCCCCAACTTTCCTGTGAATCTGCCGAGACTGGACTTGTCTAGACGAGGTATTTGCTTGTTATACAGCTGCTCTTGTCGAGACAATGTTTTTGCTTGTTTTTTTTTTTTTATACAGCTGCTCTTGTCTAGACAAGGTCTTTACTTGATATACAGCTCAAACGAATTTTCCCAGGCCATTGATGAAGCACAAAGTACCCACCCCAATGATAAAGGCATGAAGTACCCATCCCACTTGGATGGTCATTAAGTACACATGACATTGCTTTAATCATACAGATCCAATGTCATTGGCAGGGGCATAAAGTACCAATGTCCATTGACCGAGGCATAAAGTACCAATGTCATTGACCGGGGCATAAAGTACCAATGTCATTGACCGAGGCATAAAGTATCAATGTCATTGACCGAGGCATAAAGTAACAATTTCATTGACCGGGGCATAAAGTACCAATGCCATTGACCGAGGCATAAAGTAACAATTTCATTGACCGGGGGGGGGGGCATAAAGTACCAATGTCATTGACCGAGGCATAAAGAAAAAATTTCATTGACCGGGGCATAAAGTACCAATGCCATTGACCGAGGCATAAAGTAACAATTTCATTGACCGGGGGGGGGGGCATAAAGTACCAATGTCATTGACCGAGGCATAAAGTACCAATGTCATTAAGCGAGGCATAAAGTACCAATGTCATTGACCGAGGCATAAAGTACCAATGACATTGACTGAGGCATAAAGTACCAATGTCATTGACCGAGGCATAAAGTACCAATGTCATTGACCGAGGCATAAAGTACCAATGGCATTGACCGAGGCATAAAGTACCCAAGCCATCAACAGAGACGTAAAGAAATATCGCCTCTGATAACAAGATAAAGTAAACAGCTGATCATGACACATAAATATCTCATTCACACTACTCACATCCTCCTCTTGTTGTGAAAACGTGTCAGAAATGTACACATCATCTATAGAGCATCTCAGTTACAAATGGATTCTTTAAAAAAAAAATGTTTATATCATGCCTGTAAACAAGGGAAATAAAAAGGGAAAATCATTTTCCGTGTTTGCGGACTTCTGAAGTTTTGAGGAAAGGATTAGGAAATACCTTTACATCATTAGGATTTAGTTAAATTATACTACATGCGTCACCCATTAGGATTGAGTTAAATTATACTACATGCGTCACCCATTATGATTGAGTTAAATTATACTACATGCGTCACCCATTAGGATTGAGTTAAATTATACTACATGCGTCACCCATTAGGATTGAGTTAAATTATACTACATGCGTCACCCGTACTCTCAAAAGTTGTGCGTCTTTTGACGGCCAAAGGTGAGGTGTTATAATGTTACACGAGGACTCTAAATTTCTGTCACAATGGTCAAAGCCAAAGGAATCACTTCGGCTAGTGTCACCCGGTGCGGTCAAGTCATGGTGTCACACCCTCGACTTCCCCTTTTCCGGAAACCTTCCCTTCGCCGGACCTGGAGGCAGAAATTCGTAACCAGAACATACAGATTTGCTTCGTGGTGTTTTTTTGTGTGTGTGTGTAAAGTTAGTCCTAAAAAAGCAAAGGACACGAGAAGAAAGCATAGAATTTTAGGTATCGGCCTTTAACAAAATTGCAACAAAATTACTTTTTATAGAAACTGCTAAAACTTTCCTTTCTCGGTCCTATAAAAATGCACCCATGTCAATAAACTTATCAAAATCAATAAATTGCACCTTCTCCTTGCAATAGAAAAAAGCGCAAGACCAGAAAGTATATATATATTATATATTATATAAGTTTCAGAGTTGAGATGCTTTTCCCACAGGAACCAAGAGACACACAAACCGTGATAAATAACTCTAGCCTTAATGAGAAAATTGGATGAGAGTACCAGCCCTCCTCTGGTTTCAACCCACTCTCTCTCTGCTGACACTCTGTCCTTGTGGTGACCCCCTATTTTGATGGCACCCTAATCTGGTGGCTCTCTATGATGGCGCGGCACCCTTTTCTAGTATTTAACTGAGTTCTGTTATGAAACTCGATCAAAACTCTTTGGTATGGGTATGTTTTCTCTTGGTATGGGTATGTTTTCTCTTGGTATGGGTATGTTTTCTCTTGGTATGGGTATGTTTTCTCTTGGTATGGGTATGTTTTCTCTTGGTATGGGTATGTTTTCTCTTGGTATGGGTATGTTTTCTCTTGGTATGGGTATGTTTTCTCTTGGTATGGGTATGTTTTCTCTTGGTATGGGTGTGTTTTCTCTTGGTATGGGTGTGTTTTCTCTTGGTATGGGTGTGTTTTCTCTTGGTATGGGTGTGTTTTCTCTTGGTATGGGTAGGTTTTCTCTTGGTATGGGTGTGTTTTCTCCAAAGTCGTAACGAAATACACGTCCCGGACTTTGGATTATGCTCTAGTTTGTAGCCACGGTCACTCAGCAGGTCCAAACATAGGATTCTTGAGACTCGCATACATTATATTGGAATATGGACTGACGCACTGTACTATTGTTTTTATTTTTGATAATCCAGGACATAAAAGGGAAAAGGGGAAAGAGGGATGAGAGAAGCTGGTGGTAAACCCATCAAATATAGGTTCAGGATAATCACAGTTGATTTGTTCTAACCAGGAAAATGAGACGCAACATTAAAACAGAAAAAAAAAAAATATCTTCAATCTCCGACATTTTCTTTGTTTTGAAATCAATCCTGGATCTCAAGCGTACACAGCCTCACAGACAAACACACACGACACAAATACATGTCCTGTGTTTACTGTTTACACATCCTTGTGAGAAATAAAAAAGTGCTCATCCGGAGTTATTTATCTTTGTTCGGCAGTTTTGTTTTTCTATTAAAACAAGGCCCACCAATCAAAACACTACATCCCTTGGCCCCGTCTGCTTAACATCCACGCCCTGGGTACACGAACCAGGGGAGCTGCTGGGTGGTGAAGGGTGGCCTGGGCGGACCGTCCTCGCCCGCTTATTGTCTTTAACGCAACGATAAAGATGCTAATAGGGGCAATAACTGTCTTCGGGCGCCAGGGGGAGACAATTAAATTTTCCCCACGCACAGGTCATTTATATGAGCACAATCGGGATGTTGATGTAATGCAGTGGAGAGGGTAGGGCTGGGTAGGGTGCATGAGCGGGACCACCGGTTCAGTACGCGGGGCAGACTTGTTGAAATAAATGGGCTGGCCTGCCGACTGTTGCAAAAATTACTCGCCAACAATAAATGTACTGACTGATCTTTCCAATTTATAAGACAACATAATATGCATTGTCTCCCCAAAGAACCGTCTTTTGTGGAAATGTAAGTTAATTTGGCTTTGCACCCTTCAAAAAAAAAAATCTATACCTTTAAATGTTGCAGTTTAACTTGAATCCTTTTTTATAAATGTAAATTGAATCCTAGTCTTGTTTCGTATAAAATAAATTAATATAGAAAGAAGCAAGTGTACGATCTTGGCGTATCTTTTTTTCCCCAAGTCCTGCGTCGTGTAAATAAAATTTGTTGAATGAGGTGGTCGGGTCAGCTTCTGTCACATACCATCAACACTTATTCAACTTGTCAATCAACTCATAGGCGGCAAGTCGCCAACACATAAGCGACAAGTCGCCAAGACATAAGCGGCACGTCGCCAACACATAGGCGGCAAGTCGCCAACACATAGGCGGCAAGTCGCCAACACATAGGCGGCAAGTCGCCAACACATAAGCGGCAAGTCGCCAACACATAAGCGGCAAGTCGCCAACACATAAGCGGAAAGTCGCCAACACATAAGCGGAAAGTCGCCAACACATTAGCGGCAAGTCGCCAACTAATATAGCGACATATAGGCTAATAAAAAAAATTAATTAATACATGAAGGACTACGAGCTGTGTGAAGGAAATAGTGGAACAAGCCTGAAACAGAAAGACAAGACAATACTAGAAGAACATTTCGGCCAAGAGCCCTCCTCGCAGAAGGGACACATGAATGAATAGCAAGTAGTAGATAGTAGTTTACAAAAACGTAATAGTTCGCCATTAATGCTGAAGGTTATTGCTGAAAGTAGACAATCAAGGAAGTATTTCGTAAAAGTTAGGGTAAAACCTGACAAAAAGACATTACCTTTTTACAAAATATTTTCTTCTACTTAACCTATCTCAGTCTGCCCCTTATACTTATAATCTTATATTAATGAACCAGTAGTTTTCTGGAGCACCTTGGCGGAACGTGTGCCTCTACTAGGTCTCGTTTAGTTTCCTGTCATTTATTATATACAAGATTAACTTTTAAGCCATTCAACAGTGGGCTGTGAATAAAGTTATAAACTAGACAAAACAGATGCTAAAAATTGCGTCATGTCATGCATTATTTAATTTCATATTAGATATAGCCCGCCAAACATTGGTGGTAGCCATGCGTCAACTTCCCATCTACGAAAGCTACTTGACAAACACGTGAACTCAAGTTACGCACATTTAAGAATGCCAATTTTGTTACACCCCTTCCCCCTACACACTTTTTATTTCACGCCCATGATCATGGGACTGGTGCCGGCCATCCCAGCAGGCACGTACCTCACCCCACAGAAGCCGGGTAGACTGATCAGAGCAAAACGCTCACTGAACACGGACTTCACCACTGACATTCCCATAAACAATTACCAGAAACAATAGAAAATGCTTCAAAGTGCCTAAGTGCAACACAGTGCAGTATCAACAATCTTTCTTCCCACGCACAATAATAGCATGGACCAACATGAACGATGCCACTGTGAAATCGACATCGGTCGAAAGCTTCAAGGCTGCCTTGGCATCAGCTAGGAGCTGTAAGAAAAGCAACATCATACCCCCGAATGATGCAAAGATACCAGTACATGGATGCAGCAACGAAACATAACCAGAACCAGAGAATACATAAAACAATATAACGCAGGCCGGGGGTAAGCTTGCACAGTTTGAACTTTAAAAAAATGAAATCTACAGGTCTGTACGTTTAAAATGATGTAAAGTTGGTGGGAACTGAAATGATCATGCTCAGTGGCGTTCGTTGACTAAATGCAGCCCGCACTGAACACATAATAGTGTGCCCCAATTACGATATAACACACATCGCTAAATATTGTTAAAATAACAATCAAATATGCCATTCGGGGCAATCAACCATGGTAATGCTGTAGTTCAGGCCTGCACAACTCAAAATGTAATACTTGATGAAACACTTGTGCGGGCCGAAAGAAAATAGGACAGGGGGGAAAGCTATTTTTTTTTTTTTAAATAATCATAATATTTCTTCACTTGGAAAGCCGCAAAGTGGATGCTGGTTGGCCGCATCTGGCTCGCGGGCCGTATGTTGTGCAGGCCTGTTGTACTTTAAAAGAAGTGGATTACTGTCCCTTTAATTATTTAAAATATTTATACCGTCAACTCTGCCTTAACTATGTTATTGTCTTATGTCAAACTCTGCCTTCAATATGTTACTATTTTATGTCCAACTCTGTCTTCAATATGTTACTGTTTCATGTAAAACTCTGCCTTTACTATCCTAATGACTTTTGTCAGCAGAAAAAATGGTTTGCTGTTATAATTGGGGCCAAACGAAGAGTTAAAATTATGAAATTTTAAGTCAAAATCAAGCATCATTCAACTGGACATTGAACTCCCCAGCTGTTTATTTCTCAGGCGGTTGTAGTTGTACAGATAAGAACTTTGGGACATTTCCTGAACACATTGCTGACACATGAGATTTTAAAATAATTTTTATCTTGATTTGATTTCTCCTGCGTTGACCAAGTTGTTGAAATGGTAACGGCAAACTTGTACCGGTCGTTTGCACGAATCTAAAAGTACTTTCAAAGAAAAAAATTAAATCAATTTGATCCATTGGGGTATTGAAGTTTATAACATTAATACTAACTTAACACATTCCCAAACTATCTAACTTGTCTTAAACTACATTTAACTAAGGTTACTGACGTCATCACCCAAACCAGTAAGTCGTCTCCCCACAGCATGGTTTCATTCAATGTCAAAATTTTCCAGATAAAGCTATAATATAATAGGCAGTTCTCGTTGGTCTTATGAATGGCCATGTGTGTTCTAATCAAACTGAAGGGGCGTCAGCAGCGTGGGCAGTGGCGTGGCTAGGGTCAATGCCGCCCAGGGCGTACAGACAATTTGGCCGCCCCCTTCAACGATTCAGCTGCCAGAATTATATTTATGATGAATGATGACTAATTTGAGATTTTCTGGTCTGTTTACTTCATTCAAAAATGACCTCGTCCGACTCATGACTTTATCAAACCGATAACATCATCCCATTCATGACTTTACAAAACCATTGACTTGACCAAACACATGAATTCCCCAAAGCCATGACTTAGGCAAACCATTGCCTTCATCAAACCATGACTTGACCTAACCCATGACTTCAAAAAGCACGACTTACCTTTGTTGACCACACCTGTCAAGTCACGGATTACGCCACTGTCAAAAGCCTCGATGTAGATGGGTTTCCTTTTGATAGAAAATACAAACACACATAACAAATGTGTTGTGAATTGGCTGATGACCAGATACATAATATGGGCTGATGACCAGATACATATGGGCTGATGACCAGATACATGTGGGCTGATGACGAGACACAGACGGGCTGATGACCAGATACATATGGGCTGATGCCCAGACACAGATAGGCTGATGACCAGATACATATGGGCTGATGACCAGACACAGATGGGCTGACGACCAGATACATATGGGCTGATGACCAGACACAGATGGGCTGACGACCAGATACAAATGGGCTGATGACCAGACACAGATGGGTTGATGACCTCATACACATGGGCTTATGACCAGGCACAGTGACACAAAAATTGAGGAGGGTGGCATTGACAGAACAACGGGGAGCCAGTGATAGAACATTAGGAAGTCAGTAAGAGAACATTGGGAGCCAGTGACAGAACATTAGGAAGTCAGTAAGAGAACATTGGGAGCCAGTGTCAGAACATTGGGAATCCAGTGACAGAACATTGGTGAGTGACTGACAGAATAGCGGGGAGCTAGGAACAGAAAAAAATTGAGCCAATGGAAGAAAAAAAGGGATCTAGTGGCAGAGGTAAATAACAAAGCTAGTTAAATAAGTGATGTTATCAATATCATAGTTAAATATGTGATGGAGTCATAGTTAAAAAATGGATGGTATCAATATCATAGTTAAATTTGTGATGGAGTCATAGTTAAATAAGGGATGTTATCAATATCATAGTTAAATATGTGATAGAGTCATAGTTAAATAAGGGATGGTATCAATATCTAGTTAAATTTGTGATGGAGTCATAGTTAAATAAGGGATGGTTTCAATATCATAGTTAAATAAGTGATGGTATCGTTATCATAGTTAAATGAATGATGTGTCATAGTTAAATAAGTGATGGTGTCATAGTCAAATAAGTGATGGTTTCAGTATCTAAGTTAAATAAGTGATGTGTCATATTTAAATTAGTGATGGTGTCATAGCTAAATAAGTGATGTGTCATAGTTAAATGAGTGATGGTGTCATAGTTAAATAACTGGTATCATAGTTAATATTGATGAGTCATAGTTAAAATAGTGATGGTATCAGTATCATGGTTAAATAAGTGATGGTATCATAGTTAATAAGTGATGGTGTCATAGCTAAATAAATGATGGTTTCATAGTTAAATAAGAGCCTGTAGTTAAATAAGTGATGGTATCTTATTTAAACAGGTACTGTACATAGTTAAACAGAGATTGTATCTTAGTTAAACAGTGATGGTATCATAGTTAAACAGATGGTGTGATAGTTAACAGAGATTGTATCTCAGTTAAACAGATGATATCATAGTTAAACAGAGATGGTGTCACAGTTTAACAGAGATAGTATTACAGTTACACACAGATGGTATCACAATTAAACAGTGGGTATCACAGTTAAACAAAGATGGAAGCACATTTAAACAGAGATGGTATTATAGTTTAACAGAAATGGTATCACAGTTAAACAGAGATGGTATCACAGTTAAAAAGAGATGGTTGATGACCGACCAAATGCCTTGTGTAGGGAACGATGGTCCCCAGTCCCAGCTGAACGAGCACTGCTCTTTGCGGATCTGGTTGACATGACACTCTCCATTCTGTACTGACGACGGACAGTCCGGAGGAATGCGGTAGAGAGAACGGTTGGCCCTTTCCTGGGCCTCAGTGACCGCAGATCTGAACTTGACATAGATGCTGTCACTGGTTCCTTGCTGTCGGTAGAATGGATAGAAACCAAAATAGAAACGAAAGACTGCATTAAAAATTTCGCTTGGTTAAATTTCATATGCAAAAACCAATACTTAACTCTTGCATGTGCATGCACCATCTAGTTCAGGGGGTCACTTCAAAACATCATAAATATTCATTTCTATTGTAAATTTTCCCAAACATAGTTTAATTGTGGAATAATGATCATGCTTTAATTGTGAATTGTTACTTATGCATTAAGAATTATGAATGACTAAATATTGATAGGTCAACAGCAGTCAACAAACAGCCAAAACCCCTGACGGTACTTCTCAACACTGGTTTTTCAATGATTAGAACTAAGTTAACCCAAGTGGTGGGTCACCCCAATTTGGCTAATGTTATCAATGGGTCATGGGATTAACTAACATACATATTCTGGTTGAAGCTTGAGCTTACGCTCTTTAAAAGCCCCGGCTAGTACATTGGCAACCAGCCCCATCTGCTGGGCTGTGCCGGCTAGTACATTGGCAACCAGCCCCATCTGCTGGGCTGTGCCGGCTAGTACATTGGCAACCAGCCCCATCTGCTGGGCTGTGCCGGCTAGTACATTGGCAACCAGCCCCATCTGCTGGGCTGTGCCATAACATTGTCGTGACTCTCCCGCCGCACTAGCCCCCCCCCCCCACACACACATCAAATGCAGGTTACTCATTCAACAGAGGAGCTTGTGTCTCCGGAGCCAGCGTGCAATGCCGGGAGTTCGGGCCCCTGTTTTTGTCTAGCCTGTGAATATCTGGTGCTCGGTTCTAATTAGGGTCACCAGACTCTGCTGTCGGCGACCCCATTTCCATCAGGGGTCTTGGAACTAAAAAGTTCTATAAAAGCTGTTTTAACATCACTGCATCTCTAGGTAGAACAGCACGATGTGTAGAAACAGGTCTTCAATTTTACACGCCTGCAATATTTATCTTCGCCCCCAAAAATAGTTAAAAATATACACGACAATATCAGAGTAAAATATCAAGCTGCATTGCGCTCTGACTTCACGGCAGAAACATCTTGGTTTAACTACTGATCTCACCTTCACTTGGTCGGTGATGTCAAAGACTGTCCTGACAAACATGTTATCAGACTGACCGACGACCGTGCTGTTGAGAGACACCGTGGCTATCGTGTCAAGCCCCTCACACACAAGGAGGACTTTATTGGAGCTCGTGATGTTGTTGGAAACTTGAATAGAAACAAAGAGAGAAAAACATGGCACGGAAAAGATACAAATAAAAACATGGCACGGAAAAGATACAAATAAAAACATGGCACGGAAAAGATACAAATAAAAACATGGCACGGAAAAGATACAAATAAAAACATGGCACGGAAAAGATACAAATAACAACATGGCACGGAAAAGATACAAAAAAAAACAGGGCACGGAAAAGATACAAATAAAAACATGGCACGGAAAAGTACAAATAAAAACAGGGCACGGAAAAGATACAAATAAAAACATGGCACGGAAAAGTACAAATAAAAAGTTGTCAACAACATGGCGGAGTCAAAAACCGTTTGGTGTATCCTAGCGTTAGATAAATACAGCTGAACGCTGTCAGTGAGGTTGTGTGTTTTTAGACAAGATACAAAGGCGATACTAGGGTGTCTTGTATACTAGGGTGTCTTGTATACTAGGGTGTCTTGTATACTAGGGTGTCTTGTATACTAGGGTGTCTTGTATACTAGGGTGTCTTGTATACTAAGGTGTCTTGTATACCAGGGTGTCTTGTATACTAGGGTGTCTTGTATACTAAGGTGTCTTGTATACTAGGGTGTCTTGTATACTAGGGTATCTTGTATACTAGGGTATCTTGTATACTAGGGTGTCTTGTATACTAGGGTGTCTTGTATACTAGGGTGTCTTGTATACTAAGGTGTCTTGTATACTAGGGTCTCTTGTATACTAAGGTGTCTTGTAAACTAAAGTGTCTTGTATACTAGGGTGTCTTGTATACTAAGGTGTCTTGTATAATAGGGTATCTTGTTCAAGGGGTTGGTTTCTTTTTCTGAAGACAATATCAATGATTCGATCACTTCATTTGTTAACTTCAACTTCATTTGTTTACTTCAACTTCATTTGATAACTTCAAGTGTTAATAATTCTGAGGATCTCTTAAACGTCAGTTTTAAAAAAAAAGGGGAGGGGGGGGAGGTGGATAAAATTTTTAAATTTTTTGAGACCCATCAATGAAGTGTGACCTTGACGCCCAAGAGGTGCAGTAGTATTTGTCCTTAAGACTGAAGGACGCAGGGTGAGATTAAGTCCTAGGGGTAGTGTTTCATTGAGGCATATAAGTACTTTGTCACAATGGAGCAGTGTGACAGTGAAGCAGGTCGACATTTGAGCAGTGTGGCACTGGAGAAGTGGAATATTAGAGCAGTATGATATTGAAGGATTTTGTGAAATTGGAAGATTGTGGGACATATGAGCAGTGGGACATTGGAACAGTACGACATAAGCTTTAATATGAATTAGAGTTCCCTGGTACAAGCAATACATACTACTCTTGATAAGTTACCTACGTTCAGAGATTGACCAACACAGACCACTATTGATAAGCTAGCTAGGTTCAGAGATTAACCAACACAGACCACCATTGATAAGCTAGTTAGGTTCAGAGATTGACCAACACAGACCACCATTTATAAGTTAGCTATGTTCAGAGGTTGACCAATACACTTCTCTTTGCCCATTACTATTTTAGAATTGTACAACTCTTGACACAGTCATCAATTTCCAAAACAAAGATTTAATAAACAACCAGAAAAACCATGCAAAAAAACTTACTTGATAAAACCTTCCAACAAACTTACTTGATACAAACTTTCCCAAAAATTACTAGATACAATTTTTCCAACAAACTTACTTGATACAAACTTTCAACAAACTTACTTGATACAAACTTCCTTGATACAGAATTCCCAAAAACTTATTTGATACAACCTTCCAACAAACGTACTTGATATAAACTTCACAAAAACTTACTTGATACAAACTTCCAACAAACCTACTTGATACAAACTTCCAACAAACTTTCTTGATACAGAATTCCAACAAACATACTTTATACAACCTTCCAACAACCTTACTTGATACAAACTTCCCAAAAAACTTACTTGATACCAACTTCCCCAAAAATTACTTGATACAAACTTACTTGATACAAACTTTCAACAAACTTACTTGATAAAACCTTCCAACAAACTTACTTGATAATTGCGTTGTGTAAGTCCAGTCCCATCTACCGATCCAGGCCAGTTTGACGTCATTGTCCCGATACAAGGGGTCAGAGATGGCCTTGGAGTCCAGCAGTGCCGTGTATATTGAGCCTGGTACATGGGCCTTCCCTCCTATACCTACATGGTAGAAATTACGGGAAGGGGGGAGGGGGGACTGTCATTTCATTTTATCAAACGAAGTAAAAATAAAAGGATGGGGCCAGTGATGAGGTCATGATGAGGCCAATGATGGGGTCATAATAAGGTCAATGACGAGGTCATGATGGGGCCAGTGATGAGGTCATGATGGGGCTTATGATGGGGCCAGTGTTTAGTTCACGATGAAGCTTATGATGGGGCCAGTGGTTAGTCCGTGATGGGGGTTATGATGGGGCCAGTGATTAGTTCATGATGGGGCTTATGATAAGGCCAGTGATTAGTTCATAATGGGGCTTATGATGGGGCCAGTGATGAGGCCATGATGAGGCCAATGATGGGGTCATAATAAGGTCAATGACGAGGTCATGATGGGGCCAGTGATGAGGTCATGATGGGGCTTATGATGGGGCCAGTGTTTAGTTCATGATGAAGCTTATGATGGGGCCAGTGATTAGTTCATGATGGGGGTTATGATGGGGCCAGTGATTAGTTCATGATGGGGCTTATGATAAGGCCAGTGATTAGTTCATGATGGGGCTTATGATGGGGCCAGTGATTAGTTCATGATGGGGCTTATGATGGGGCTAGTGATTAGTTCATGATGGGGCTTATGGTGGGGCCAGTGATTAGTTCATGATGGGGCTTATGATGGGGCTAGTGATTAGTTTATGTGATTAACTAAGCAATAGGGGACACAACAACGTTACTAGTTACTGTCGCAAAATGCCCCACCACACTCATGTGACAGGATGAAATACAAAAGACCTAGATAAAAGCGTTTGATCACAAACTGACCTTGGTGTCCGTTGGAATAAATCAACCAAGAACTGCCCGTCAAATCTAGTCTGGTAAAGGCATCTAAAAGCTGTGCTGCACATCCAAAGAGAACAAAACAGCGGAGCAGCATTTTGTGTATGACCACTCTTCTCGACCAGCTGTGCCTCAATGAACATTGACTGGGACACTCGCCACTTGTTTCCCATTGGTCCACTTAATCAGTTGTTGGAACAGATAAGTCTTTCATTAAGTCAACGGAAGGACCTTGTTCTTGTGGAGGCGTAACACGGACATTATCAATACAAAATTTAAAAATAATTAAAGGAAGAAAAAAAAAAGCTTCCAGTTTTTCAGAAAGAATCTTTGAAATATGCCATGACTATTCAAATATGGTTTTAAATTGCATTTTTATATACTGGTTACACACCAATGTACGTTAACACACCAATGTAAGTCAACACACCTATATAAGTTAACACACAATGATGTATACTAACACTTTATATTGGGTCAAAAGCAGAGGTTTATTATTATTTTTTTTGGAAGGGGTGTCATAAACTCTGGCTCCAAGTGTCACAAACCATAGTTATGTCACAAATCATAATTATGTCACAAACCATAGTTATGTCACAAATCATAATTATGTCACAAACCATAGTTATGTCACAAACCATAGTTATGTCACTAATCATAAATATGTCACAAACCATAGTTATGTCACAAATCATAATTATGTCACAAACCATAGTTATGTCAAAAACCATAGTTATGTCACAAATCATAATTATGTCACAAACCATAGTTATGTCACAAATCATAATTATGTCACAAACCATAGTTATGTCACATACCATAGTTATGTCATAAGCCATAGTTATGTCACAAACCATAGTTATGTCACAAACTATATTTATGTCACAAACCATAGTTATGTCACAAACCATAGTTATGTCACAAATCATGGTAATGTTACTAACCATAGTTATGTCACAAACCATAGTTATGTCACAAACCATAGTTATGTCAAAAACCATAGTTATGTCACAAACCATAGTTATGTCGCAAACCATAGTTATGTCACAAACCATAGTTATGTCACAAACTATATTTATGTCACAAAACATAGTTATGTCACTAACCATAGTTACGTCACTAACCATAGTTATGTCACTAACCACAGTTACTTCACTTCCCATGATTATGCCACTAACCATGGTTATGCCACTAACCTTGGTTATGCCACTAACCTTGATTATGCCACTAACCATTGTTATGTTACTAACGTTAGTTATGTAACTAACGACTAACCATAGTTATGTAACTTACCATAGTTAAGCCGCTAACCATAGTTTTGCCCCTTACAATAGTTATATCACTATCCATAGTTATGCCACTCTCCTTGATTATGCAACTTACAATGGTTAAGCCAATAACCATAGTTATGTCACAAACCATAGTTATGTCAGCTAACCATAGTTTTGCCCCTTACAATAGTTATATCACTATCCATAGTTATGCCACTCTCCTTGATTATGCAACTTACAATGGTTAAGCCAATAACCATAGTTATGTCACAAACCATAGTTATGTCACTAACCATAGTTATGTCACTATTCATAGTTATGTTTCTAACCCTAGTTATGTCAATAATCACAGTTATGTCACTAACCATAGTTATGTCACAAACCATAGTTATGTCACAAATCATAATTATGTCACAAACCATAGTTATGTCACAAACCATAGTTATGTCACAAATCATAATTATGTCACAAACCATAGTTATGTCACAAACCATAATTATGTCACAAACCATAGTTATGTCACATACCATAGTTATGTCATAAACCATAGTTATGTCACAAACCATAGTTATGTCACAAACTATATTTATGTCACAAACCATAGTTATGTCACAAACCATAGTTATGTCACAAATCATGGTAATGTTACTAACCATAGTTATGTCACAAACCATAGTTATGTCACAAACCATAGTTATGTCAAAAACCATAGTTATGTCACAAACCATAGTTATGTCGCAAACCATAGTTATGTCACAAACCATAGTTATGTCACAAACTATATTTATGTCACAAAACATAGTTATGTCACTAACCATAGTTACGTCACTAACCATAGTTATGTCACTAACCACAGTTACTTCACTTCCCATGATTATGCCACTAACCATGGTTATGCCACTAACCTTGGTTATGCCACTAACCTTGATTATGCCACTAACCATTGTTATGTTACTAACGTTAGTTATGTAACTTACCATAGTTAAGCAGCTAACCATAGTTTTGCCCCTTACAATAGTTATATCACTATCCATAGTTATGCCACTCTCCTTGATTATGCAACTTACAATGGTTAAGCCAATAACCATAGTTATGTCACAAACCATAGTTATGTCACTAACCATAGTTATGTCACTATTCATAGTTATGTTTCTAACCCTAGTTATGTCAATAATCACAGTTATGTCACTAACCATAGTTATGTCATTTACAATAGTTATGGCAATAACCATTTTTATGTCACTTAACATTGTTATGCCACTTACTATAGCTTTTTCACTAACCACTAACAATAGTAATGTCACTTATCATTGTTATGTCACTAACCATAGATATGCCTCTAACAATAGTTTTCTCACTAACCACTCACCATAGTTATGTCAGTAACCACTAACGATAGTTATGTCACTAACCACTAACCATATTTATGTCATTAACCACTAACCATAGGTATGTAAGTAACAAATAACCATAGTTATGTAACTGACCTATAACCATAGTTATGTCTCTAACCAGAGTTATGTAACTTACCATAGTTTTGTCACTAAACATAGTTATGTCACTAACCATAGATATGCCACTAACCATTGTTATGTCACTAACCACAGTTATGTCACTAACCACTAACCATAGTTATGTCACTAACCAAAGTTATGCCACTAATCACTAACCATGGTTATGTCAATAGCCATTGTTATGCCACTAACCATAGTTATGCCACTAACCATAGTTATGTCACTAACCATCGTTGTGTCACTAACCTCTAACCATAGTTATGTAAGTAACAAATAACCATAGTTATGTAACTGACCACTAGCCATAGTTATGTCACTAACAATAGTTATGTCACTAAACATAGTTATGTCACAAACCATAGTTATGCCACTAGCGATAGCTATATCAGTATTCATAGTTATGCCACTAACCATAGTTATGTCACAAACCATAGTTATGCCACTAGCGATAGTTATATCAGTATCCATTGTTATGCCACTAACCATAGTTATGTCACAAAACATAGTTATGCCACTAGCGATAGTTATATCAGTATTCATAGTTATGCCACTAACCTTGGTTTTGCCACTTACAATGGTTAAACCACTAACCATAGTTATGCCACTAACCTTGGTTTTGCCACTTACAATGGTTAAACCACTAACTATAGTTATGCCACTAACCATAGTTATTCCACTAACCTTGGTTTTGTCACTTACAATGGTTAAACCACTAACCATAGTTAAACCACTAACCATAGTTATGCCACTAACCATAGTTATGCCACTAACCTTGGTTTTGCCACTTACAATGGTTAAACCACTAACCATAGTTATGCCACTAACCTTGGTTTTGCCCCTTAACATGGTTATGCCACTAACTATAGTTATGCCACTAACCATAAGTATGCCACTAACCATAGTTATGCCACTAACCATAGTTATGCCACTAACCATAGTTATGCCACTAGCCATAGTTATCCCACTAACCATAGTTATGCCACTAACCATAGTTATGCCACTAACCATAGTTATGCCACTAAAAGTGCGCCTTATACCAGAGTGCCTTATAAAAGAATGCCTTAAACAAGAACGCCTTATACGAGAGGAAGAAGATCTGAAATCTGTGATTATTTGATGCAGTTATTCTCAATGGAAGAGCGGTTTGGTGTTTTTAGTCCACGAACTGTGGTCGCGTTCTGTACTGTGGCGGTCGAAAAAATCGGCCGATAGCAACTTCCAATCCAATATTTAACCGGAATTAACGTCCTTTTATTAATAATTAAATCATCTTCCGGTTCAAGCTGTTTCCTGATAACTTGAAAATAAATACTTTTTAATCGTAGTTTTATATCGCTGTTTTTTTAAAGCTAAAATGGTTGAAGCCATGGCCGGGGTCATTCAGTGCAAGAACTAATAGAAAAATGTTTGAAAGCGTTTTAGGAGAGGATTTAAGTGATACTGATGATGATTTTAACATTCCCCATGACGATATCAGTTGAGATTATTCTTCTCGTGAATTTTATACTAGTCTTATGAGTCTTAATGATACTGAAATAGGCCTACTGTTCTACTTCGAGCCAGGCCCGAAGGTTGGGCAATGACTGACTGAATTTTAGTCACAGAAGCTAGAGATTACAGTTCAGAACTAATAAATTTTATAGTTAAACAACCCAAATTGGCCAAATCAGTTCCACAGTTCCTTTTTAAATGTTTACTAGTCAATAATAACTATTTTGCCTGAGATTTCGTATTTTGTACTTGGTTTTAGCAGTGGTCCCAGTTTCTTATATAAATGACCTAAAATTGCTTTCAGAGGTTTAATTGCAATCAAAACCTTAGCAAACTATCATTTTCTGAAAGATAAATGAATTGGCTACAACAGTCAACAGTCAACAGTTAGATTTGTGTTTTAAGTGTATCTATACAAATTAATGATGTATTGAGCACTTGAATGCAAGAAATTTTGTCGATTTTTTTTCCTTGAGAACTCCAAGGTCAAGGACACTGAGCAAAATTTTTTTACGGTGTGGGCAATATGGTCAACGTTATCCCCATCCATTTACCTTTCTAAAAATATATACTTATTGGGGTATTGTATCAATATTGCTATGTCATTTAATGCAATTTCAAATGGCACTCAAAACACTCTGAAAAGCTCCACACCACAGAATGATGCATGCCACAGTTCGTGGGTTAGACAAAGGGTGACCAAGTTAGAAAAGTCTTTACCAAGTTAGAAACATCTTGACTAAGTTAGAAAAGAAACCTTGTCCAAGTTAGTATAAAGTCTTGACCAAGTTAGTATAAAGTCTGACCAAGTTACAAACATTCCTAGGCAAATTGAACCAATTAAGAAAGTAGTGACCTATTTATACAAACAATCACGACAGAAGCACAAGACTGATTATGTTTTCAATGCAGACTGACATGGCCGAAAGATATGACAGACAAATTATACAGTCAGGTAGATATGTCAGACAGACATGGCCAAAAGATATGACAGACAGGTCATACAGACAGGTAGATATGTCAGACAGACATGGCTGAAAGATATGACAGACAGGTCATACAGAGAGGTAGATATGTCAGACAGACATGAGAGACAGTTTTTCTTATATACCAATAGGTTTTTGTATAGCAGCTGAAATCAGACAGAATAGACTTGGGGAGTGTAAGAGAAAAAGTAGAAATTGCATTACGTGTCATCTACAACATTTCCATTGCCAGGAATTTTCAACAACTTATCACTTAGAAAAGATAGCGATTTATTCTCTGACGCATACCAATAAAAATAAATCATAATAAATTATAATTTGATATAATAATGAGAAGACATTTGTCAGAACATTTCCCCTTAAATGTATAAATAAATGGGACGATGTGACATTATAAGCCAGATTTGGATGACATGACATCATAAGTCAGAGTTGGATGATGTGACATCATTAGCCAGAGTTGGGTGATGTGACATCATAAACCAGAGTTGGATCATATGACATCATTAGCCAGAGTTAGATGATGTGACATCATTAGCCAGAGTTGGATGATATGACATCATTAGCCAGAGTTGGATGATGTGACATCATTAGCCAGAATAGGATGATGTGACATAAGCCAGAGTTGGATGATGTGACATCATTAGCCAGAGTTGGAACATCTGGAGTCACAGCACAAGTCATAGAACAAATCATACAAAATGTGTTATTCTTTGCTGTCGTAGATGGTGTGTTGGCTTGCCAATCTCTGCTGCCGTAGATGGTGTGTTGGCTGGCCAATCTCTGCTGCCGTAGATGGTGTGTTGGCTTGCCAATCTCTGCTGCCGTAGATGGTGTGTTGGCTGGCCAATATCTGCTGCCCTAGATGGTGTGTTGGCTGGCCAATCTGTGCTGCTGTAGATGGTTTGTTGGCTGGCCAAGTCAAGCCATATATGTAGGGTCACACAAACTGGTAATAGTTATTAATTTTAAAATTAATCTTTTGTTTTTTCAGTCAAACTTGATTACACCACATCAATTAAACTTCTGACTCGCAGCTGTGATGACAATTGTGCCAAACGCACATCAGATACGGCATAAAACTTGACTTTGGCAGAGAAGGAAATCATAGGGAAGCCATTGTCAGAAAAGTAGCCCTTGATGTCGTCAGTGGCCAGCCAGACATAGAGGGCGACAGCATCACTTGAGATGTCAATCTCAAAGACTTTGGTGTCAAGCTTGACAACTGAGACAATCTGAGGAATTCAAGTGTTAGTTATTAAAAGTGTTGCAGGTTGTGTTTTATGAGGTGTTTTAAGTTGTGTATTATTGTGTATTGTAGGTTGTGTTTTATGGTGTAAAGTAGGTTGCATATTATGGCTTGTGGTAAGTTGTGCATTATGGTATTTAGTAGGTTATTTTAATGGTGCATGGTAGGTTGTGTATTATGGTGTATAGTAGGTTGTGTATTATGGTGTATAGTAAGTTGTGTATTATGGTGTTTAGTAGGTTGTGTATTATGGTGTATAGAAGGTTGTGTATTATGGTGTGTGATAGGTTGTGCATTATGGTATTTAGTAGGTTATGTTTTATGGCACATGGTAGGTTGTGTATTATGGTGTATAGTAGGTTGTGTATTATGGTGTCTTTTATGTTCTGTATTATGATGTATGATAGGGTGCATATTATGGTGTGTGGTAGGCTTTATGGTACATCATAAGCCAGAGTTGGGGCTATATGTGACATGGTACAGGTGTATGCACCAACTACAGATGATAATGACGAAGAGGTGCATGACTTCTACCACCAGCTCCAGGATGTGCTAAACCAAACACCCAAGAAAGACGTTCTTAATGTTCACGGTTATTGGAATGCCAAGGTAGGAGACGATGCCTATGAAAACTGGAAATAAACGTGCGGACGCCACTGTAACTCAACTTCAAATGAGAGAGGTATGGGGCTCTTGGAATTCGCCAGCTTCAACGAACTCATACTGGCCAACACAGTGGCTGCACATAAAATGTCCAGGAAAACCAAATGGCACAGCCCCTATGGGAAACACAACAACCAGATTGACAACATCATGTTGCAAACACGCTTCCGGTCTAGTATAAACATTGCCAAGACTCGCAGCTTTCCTGGGGCTGACATTGGAAGCGACCACGACCTAGTCATGATGACCTTTAGACTGCACTTGAAGAGGGTAAACAAAAAAGGAAATACCAGAATCAAATTCGACCTTGAAAAGCTGAAGGATCCTAAAGTAGCAGAAGCCTTCCAAGCAATGACAGGAAGAAAATTTGCAGCGCTTAACATCATAGATGCCGACTGTTCGGACATGGACACATTGATTGATAACTTCAACACAGTTGTGACGGACACAGCTCACGACATCCTTGGTAAACATCGACCAATACAAAAACCATGGGTGACAGCTGACATATTTGATCTGTGTGATAAATGGAGGCAGTTAATTCTTTTTTGTTTTCTAAAAAAAATGATAGATACAGAGCGGGCCATTAAATATAGGACAGTTAACCAAGCCATCAAAAAAGGTATGAAAAGGGCAAAGAAGAACTGGATTGAAGAGCAATGCTTCGACATTGAAAACTGCTTGAAGAAAAACAATACGAACAAAAGCTTACCAGTTGGAGAAAGAACTAACCACTGCAAAACAAGTGCGTGGTACTACCGTAAAGGATAAAAATGGTAAATGTTTGACCAAAGAAAATGATATCATCAAACGATGGACTGAATACTATTCAGAGCTATATAATGAAAGTATAAAGATAGACCCAGAGATCCTTAATGTCCCTCCAGCAACAGACAATGATAACTACCCTATTCTCCGTGCAGAAGTAGAAGTAGAAGCAGCATTCCAAGCACTCCAAACAGGAAAGGCCGCATGAGTGGATAATATCCCTGCCGAGTTGGTGAAACAAGGAGCAGAAGAAATTATCAGTGCCCTATTCAATATTTGTAACAAAATCTGGCTTACAGGAGAATGGCCCAAACCATGGACCCAGCCACTCATCGTCATCCTCCCCAAAAAAGGTAACCTAAAGCTATGCCAAAACTATCGCACAATTAGCCTAATAAGCCATCCAAGCAAGGTCATGCTGAAGGTCATATTGAACCGACTAAACCATATGCCCACAGAATCATTGCTGAAGAACAGGCGGGCTTCAGACAAGGATGGGGCGATACTGAGCAGATTCTAATCCTCCGAATACTATGTGAGAAATATGCACAACACCAACAAAATCTATACCACGTCTTTGTGGACTTCAAGAAAGCATTTGACAGGGTTTGGCATGCTGCTTTATGGGCCACCATGAGGCACTACAACACCAACACAAACCTAACCAGAATGATATGCAACCTCTATAAGGCCACCAGTGCAGTCTTCCTCAACAATAATATCGCAGAATGGTTCAAGACCACGGTTGGAGTACGACAAGGCTGCCTTTTCTCCCCCACCCTGTTCAACATCTTCCTAGAGAGAATTATGTCAGATGCTCTGGAAGCACATGAAGGGACAGTCAGCATTGGTAGCAGAACAATCACCAACCTACGCTTTGCGGACGACATAGACGGAATGGCTGGAAACAAAGAAGAGCTATCCGACCTGGTAAAGTGTCTCGATAAGACCTCGTCGTCCATCGGCATGCTAATCAGTGCTAAAAAAATAAAACTGATGACAAATAACACCACCGGCATCGCCACTGAAATTAAGGTCTGGAAGGAAAGACTAGAGACTATAACCAGCTTCAAATACCATGGAGCAATAGTCTCGGAAAAAGACTCCAAGCCCGAACTGATGTCCAGGATTGCTCAGACCACAACAGCACTAAAGAGGCTGAAGAAAATTATGGAATGACAAAAATATATAGCCCCCCAGCACCAAATCAGGCTGATGCGCTCATTAGTCCTCTCCATTTTCCTGTATGCCTGCGAATCCTGGACATTAGCAGCCGATCTTGATAGGAAAATAAAGGCGATGGAGATGAGATGATTCAGAAGCATTTTTGGCATCTGCCATAGGGACCAAATCTCCAATGATACAGTGAAAGAAAGGGTTCGTCAGGCAATTGGGGAGTACGATGACCTACTGGTGACTGTGAAAAAACGTTAACTACAATGGTGCGGCCACGTAACAAGGAAACAAGGGCTTGCCAAAGAAATATTGCAGGGCACCATGAGAGGAAGGAGAAGAAAAGTTTGACAAAGAAAAAAGATGGGAGGATAACATCAAAGAGTGGACAGGACTAACCCTGGGCGATGCTGTGGGCAGTGCAGAAGACAGAGACGAATGGAAGAGGATAGTTCACAGGTCATCTGTGGCGCCCCAACGGTCCAAGGACTAAGGGGCGTGATGATGATGATGATGAGGCTTTATGATAAGGTGTGTGCATTATTATTTTTGGAAGGATGTCAAAAGTGTTAAAATTTATATATGAACAGTTGGGTGTGTATTCATAGGATACAATATGGAATGTACAGTTGAAATAACTTGAATGGTATTATACTGTTTGGTGTGTAAAGTTGGATATGTTTTATAGGAATTTACCCATGTAGCGTGTATTATTGGGCTTGGGTGTAAATAAATTGTTTATGACCAAAACTTTTTTGTATTCTTTATCTCAATATTTTGATAAAATAAGGTTCTTGGATTGATCTGAATGATTGGCAATTAGTTTTGATTGCACTGTGCTCAGATTGAAGTTCAGGGTTTGGTTAAATATTCTTATGGATGGAGGTAATGTCACGGTCAGATCGGGTGGGTATTTTTTTTCTGTCTGGTTTCATGATTTTAAGTTAGTGATCATCGTGGGCTTTTTCCCCTGGATACTCCACGAACGTCCCTCAGTCACGTATGACCGTGGTGGTGTTTTGGGAAAAACCACGTGAACGTGAAATAAGGCGTGTGTAGACAGTGACGATTGCGTTGGATACTTGTGTTGAGCAAGAGGAATTTTTTCTATGGCTGAAAGAGGACTTAGTACATTTTCGCTAGGAGTTGTGTAGCTATATTTTTGTTATAGTATGTGTAGGAATTTTGGACCCATCCATTTGATTCTGAACACCAGAGATTATTTCTCATGCATTTTCACTGTCATGCATATGGAGCCAATAAATAATAAGAAACCTGAATCTTTGCATTGTTTGTTTTGATACTTGAAACATTCAACTCATCAGCTTTGTAGGGGCTAGAAGGTCATTCCGCATATCAGCTCTGTAGGGGCTTGAAATAAAACGTGTTCTAGACACTTACATTTGTTTCTGTGGCCATATGCAGGGAACCACTCCCTAGACAGCGTGCATTGCCTCACAGGTAACATTACTTAAACTTTAACAATTTCAACAATTGATATCATAAAACCTCTCCACCCTCAATGATGAAATTGACTTAAATAGGGGTTGATTTAATTTAGAACAGCTGGGGCAGCATGCTGGTCGAAGCTGTCATCTGGGGGAGCATGCTGGTAAGGGATGGCAGCTGGGGCAGCATGCTGGTAGAGGATGACAGCTGGGGCAGCATGCTGGTAGAGGATGACAGCTGGGGCAGCATGCTGGTAGAGGATGACAGCTGGGGCAGCATGCTGGTAGAGGATGACAGCTGGGGCAGCATGCTGGTAGAGGATGACAGCTGGGGCAGCATGCTGGTAGAGGATGACAGCTGGGGCAGCATGCTGGTAGAGGATGACAGCTGGGGCAGCATGCTGGTAGAGGATGACAGCTGGGGCAGCATGCTGGTAGAGGATGACAGCTGGGGCAGCATGCTGGTAGAGGATGACAGCTGGGGCAGCATGCTGGTAGAGGATGACAGCTGGGGCAGCATGCTGGTAGAGGATGACAGCTGGGGCAGCATGCTGGTAGAGGATGACAGCTGGGGCAGCATGCTGGTAGAGGATGACAGCTGGGGCAGCATGCTGGTAGAGGATGCCAGCTGGGGCAGCATGCTGGTAGGGGATGACAGCTGGGGGAGCATGCTGGTAGAGAATGACAGCTGGGGGAGCATGCTGGTAAGGGATGACAGCTGGGGGAGCATGCTGGTAGAGGATGACAGCTGGGGGAGCATGCTGGTAAGGGATGACAGCTGGGGGAGCATGCTGGTAAGGGATGACAGCTAGGGGAGCATGCTGGTAGAGGATGACAGCTGGGGAGCATGCTGGTAGAGGCTGACAGCTGGGAGAGCATGCTGGTAAAGACTGAAAGCTGGGAGAGCATGATGGTAGAGGCAAACAGCTGGGGGAGTATGCTGGTAATGGCTGACAGCTGGGAGAGCATGCTGGTAAAGTCTAACAGAGCTCAAATATTTTGGTGTATTTAATGATTTCAAAATTTAGAAATTCAATTAATAATGATTAATTTGTCTAAAGGCCGTAAAGAATTAAAAAATTTAAATTGATGCTTCCATCTTTCCCAACCAAACATCACAAAGAGAACACTAACATTTTTAATTAACAGCATTTGTATTTCATTTTTATGCATATATTGTTTTATTCACCTGAACTTTTGCCTTGGGTATGACTGCATCTTTAGGATAGGTGAGTGTGAACCAGGTCTTAGACAAAACAATACCGGATCCATCTGTAGCAGTGAAGTAGAGAAGACATTTTTCTTTGGCCTGACATCCAGATTCAGAGAGGAGGTCAGCAACTCTCTTGGTAAAAACTGATTCTGCAGTGGACTTGAGCTGATCAATGTACAAATGAATGTACAAAAATGTATTTCAAGTATCAATTACATTATCATGTCTAAAAGTATCCACTACATTATCCTGTCCAGGAAGCATCTACTATATTATCCTGTCTAGAAAGTAGAGAGCTTTATATGAAGCAAAGCTAGTCAACAAGAAGAATTAAAGAAATACAAGCTTAAATCCATTTAACAATTGTATGTTCCATAAAGAAGAGCTTTTAAATCAAAGTATCTGTATAACTGGGCACAGTATCTGTATAACTGGGCACAGTATCTGTATAACTGGGCACATGAACATAAATAACTAAGAAGGGCTACCCACATTGTAAGATACATTCCATGAACACAAAGGTTCCCAATTTGTGTATTGGTACACTTCTATTTTTAAAAACCCATTTGTGGCAGTGGTCACATGATCAAGAGTGCTGGACATCTGCACTGTGGAAGATTTACTCCCCTTGATTTCCTTTGAATAGTTAAATGGCTCAAATGATACAACACCTGTCAAAAAATATGTTTGTATAGATTACTTTGGATTGTTTAAACTTCATGTAGGACGTTATAATGCTGTATTTATTTTTTTTATTATTTTATCGAAAACTTGTAAAAATTAAATCCCTATAAAATGGCAACCACATGTGACGCCATAAAAAAAGTTTTAAAAACAAGTTAAACGGCACATGTTATCTTTTCATGAAAAACATAGAAAGGTCAAGGTCATACCAGTGTAAGGATTCCTGACTTCCCTAATTGGTATCTCGTCTAAGACAATGTAAACATCCAGTGTCTGATTGTCTCTGTAAAAAGGGGAGATAAGATGTTTGCTGAAGAAAAGCTTGGCGTAGTAGTGAAGCATTTTCCATGAGCCCTCGTAGTCTGGAATATGTTCAAGCAAAGAATTAACTACTTCCATGAGCCCTTGTAGTCTAGAATATGTTCAAGCAAAGAATTAACTACTTCCATGAGCCCTCATAGTCTGGAATATGATCAAGCAGAGAATTAACTACTTCATGTTTGATATGCAATCAATTATCAATTAATCTATCAGTGTTTGATATGCAATCAATTATCAATTAATCTATCAATGTTTGGTGGTTTCTCCTTTTAACAATTCAGAAATACATGTTATTTTTGAAATATGATATCTCTAGATTATTTCTTTGAGAAATGTAACCAAACGGTACATCAATCTAAATTCAATCTTGTCATTGTACAACCTTGTTACAACCTTGATAATAAAGACAGTAGGACTTGTACAACCTTGATAATAAAGTCAGTATGAGCTCAATCATCATTTTTCTTTAAGATTTAAGAAAGAAAAACATAAAGTTGTTTTTCTTAAATATACACATAGACAATCTCCATAAATATACACATAGACAATCTCCATCACCTATAGAAGCCCAGGTTGGAGCCTGCCATATGTCATTAAGCTGCCAGTACAAGGCTCCCATGGTCAAACCCCGGCCATCTGACAGGAGCTGAGACTGGTGACGCCTGTAATGCTCTGTTTGTGACCTAATAGACATGGCCTGATTGATCTGAAATTAAACTTGAATGATGACCAATACATTCTACAGAACACAACAGACTTGATTCTGATAAAAAAAAAAAATTTAAAAATCATAATACACAGTTTTAATTAACACAAGATGAGAAAAGGCCTACCTATAAACAAGTTTCAATGAAAATACATACAGTATAAACAAGTTTCAATGAGAATACATATAAACAAGTTTCAATGAGAATACATATAAACAAGTTTCAATGAGAGTACATATAAACAAGTTTCAATGAGAATACATATAAACAAGTTTCAATGAGAATACATATAAACAAGTTTCAATGAGAGTACATATAAACAAGTTTCAATGAGAATACATATAAACAAGTTTCAATGAGAATACATATAAACAAGTTTCAATGAGAATACATATAAACAAGTTTCAATGAGAATACATATAAACAAGTTTCAATGAGAATACATATAAACAAGTTTCAATGAGAATACATATAAACAAGTTTCAATGAGAATACATATAAACAAGTTTCAATGAGAATACATATAAACAAGTTTCAATGAGAATACAGAGCCGCATTTAATGTATAAAAGGTTGTGACAGTATAGTTTTAGAAACGTCCTAACAATTTTAATTATATTTGATGACTGCACATTCAACTTCATTAGACTACTGAATAATAAATTTTATGTTAAAACCAAGTTAAGATAAAAGTTTTCACAAATTCATGTCAACAAAATAGCATAAGACTTTTAAAAAGTTGCTCAATGAAAGTTTTTTTGAACATTGTTTTGTGAAATAAAATTATACTTTTTACTCTTTATTTTCCATTTGCTTTGTATTAATTCTAGGAATTATTCTGAGCCAACAGAGAGGATTATTGTTTTATTATGTTATTTGCCAATTACAGAAAGACTTCAGAGGTAAGTTCAGGCGTTTGGAAGGCAGGTATCTAACACTCAATTTGATCATCTGAAACCCACCTGAGAGAGGTAAATGAAATCTACAAATCTCTGCTTCGGATCAGGTGAAGTGGGCAGGTTCAAATGTAGGGCAACTTCTGCGGCCATCTCCAGGTTACCTTAGCAAGAACCGGCGTTTGAATTATTGTCACATTTTAAAATAATGAATTTATTTATTGAATGGCAAAGGGAACTCTTAAGCGTTGAGCTTAGAAAATAAACTTTTAATTTATTATCTAAAAGAAAATAAGTATGAAGAACTGTTTAAAATATAAATAAACATTGATGTCATATCTAAGGTCTCCTCTGATCTTATAATCCTTTTTCCTGAAACCCATGCAATGTCGTTTCACGCCCTGGGGGAACTCCAAGATGACTTACGATGCCAAAATGTAACTTGTCTTTTTTTCGGTTCCCAGACAACTAAACGCACGACAGGTGAACCCAAGACAATCAAACCCATGACAGGTGAACCCACAGACAAGTGACCACACTGACAACTGAAACCATAGACAACCGAACGCACGACAGGTGTCACATGTTGTCGCCTCAACTGCTCCTTTTGGAAGCTTGTTCCAATCCCTGATTGTCTTTGACAGGAATGAGCAGTTCCTGTACTGGCTTCTCGCTGGTAGGAGCCAGAACTGCCTGTCATGGCCTCATCACTGTCTATGGGGTGGGGAAACTAGTTTCTGTTTAATGCTGGACCATTGAAAAGGCCAATTATTTATCTTGTACATCATGGAGAGCCTGGATTGTCGTCGTCGTTTCTCCAATGGTGACTAGCCTAGTGTTTCCAGCATGCTGCCAATACTAGAGGTATTCCTGTAGTGGTTTAGGACAAAGCGTGCTGCCCGTTGCTGAACCGCCTCCAACTAGTCGATGCACCTCTGGGTAAATGGGTCCCAGACTGAAGAGGCGTAATCTAAAAGTGGCCAGACAAAGGCTTTGTAGGCTCTTTCTTTCATACTGGAGTTGCTGATCTTTAGATAACGCCCTAAGAACCTAATTCTTGTTTGCCTGGTTGCACACATTAATATGCTCATCCCAACGGACCTCTCTTTGAATGGTAACACTCAGGTACTTTATGGATGAAACTAACTCAAGTATAACTGTTTCAGTTTGGCTATTAAAGACTTTAAAATGATATACTTTTGAGAAGCTTAATGACAGGCCAATGAAACATTACCTTCTGCATGGTGCTGTCTGTGGTTAACCATGTTGGAGTTCATTGCATAATCGGAGGGGAGAAAAACTTTTGCCAGCGACTCATTGTTACACCAGGCCTGCACACCAAACTCTGATGCCATGCGGGGAATTCGGAAATCAGCCACACCCCACTGGTCGGCCAGATAGTTATAAAAGTGAACTGAAATCATGATGTTACAAATTGTAACAATTAAAAAAAACAATTTATATTTAACCCTTTCATTAGCGCTGGGTTTGGCATCGATTTTTGCTGACTCGGCAATAAAAAGCTTTTAAGAAATTTTCCGTATATTTCATTCTCTATCCGATTCGCATTTTAACTTATTTTCAGTATTTCTTTTATAAAAATGGTTCAATTACATGTGCTGGATAAATAAATCTTTTAAAAATGGTTATAGAAATATTCCAAAACATTTCAATACGTGTAAGTAAAATATTCAATTTGCATCATTTTGACAGGAAGTTTCTGAAAAATAATGAAGCCTACTATCTCCATAGAATTCACTGTCAGGATCTTGAGCCACATATCCTTCTTTCTCAGTCTCCTTGCCGTCAGATGGACTGGACGTTAAGTAAACTCTGGTCTGATCCTCTTCTTTCACTGATGAATGGCAAGAAAGGAACAAAGGCATTGAAGCAATAATTTAAGAAAAGTTGAAATCAGGAAAACAGTTCAGGTCAAGATTAAATTTATAAATCTTCTTGGCTAAATATTTCTGACACTTTTGGTTGAGGCTGGTCATTGACTTCACTATGAACTAAACTTGTTGGTAACTTGACTGGGTAACTTTACTTGGTAACTTGACTCAAACTGTTTAATTTAAATCTCTCTTAGGTTATAATTCTAGTGTAGCATGATGACTTGGGAATGAGGTTAGTTTCTTGCATGTTGAGTGAGTTGAAATAATCGGAGACTTTAGGGAGTCTAAAGAATTTAGCAAATATTTAATAAGGAAATAAAAACAATCCACAACTTATTATTTAATAAGACATTTTAAAATGCTGGGATAAGGGGAGGTAATGATTAAGATCATTTCACGCTTACACTAAGTCTGAATTTTTATGAGTGAGACATTTTTCTCTTTGAATTAGATCAGGTCAGCACAACTCAAAATGTAAGGCAAGACTTTATGAAAAACTTGTGCGGCTGAAAAAATGTAGGACAGTGGGGAAAGTTATTAAGAAAATAATAATAATAAAGAATATTTCGTTACTTCACGGGCCGCAAAGTGCGTCTGGCAGGCGGCCTGCGGGCCGTATGTTGTGCAGGTTGCATTTGATTTTAAGTCACTTACCAATAGGTTTAATGGTCTTCACATACAGGTTAAGGTAATCGCTATAGTACAGTGAAAAGTTCTTGTCCGTTCCAAACCAGTTCTGTCGCAAGCCTTTCTCATTCTCATTGTTACCTGCCCAGACAATAATGGACGGATGGTGTTTTAACCTCTGAATCTGGCCGGTTAAATAAAAAAAACATGGTTACAAGTCAACAAAAAATGTGTACATTAATTTTCATCATTTCGTCTTGGTCAGTGGCACTTAAAACACTAGTTGTTTGACAACCATCATTTTATTTTAATGCAAATGTTCTATGAAGATTCCAGATATGTTGAATTTATTACAGGCTTAGTTTTGAGAAGCTATCAATTAGCCACGAGGACCTACAGAATTAGCTGTAAGGACCTACAGAATTAGCTTTGAGAAACTACTAATTAGCTGTAAGGACCTACAGAATTAGCTGTAAGGACCTACAGAATTAGCTTTGAGAAACTACTAATTAGCTGTGAGGACCTACAGAATTAGCTTTGAGAAACTACTAATTAGCTGTAAGGACCTACAGAATTAGCTTTGAGGACCTACAGAATTAGCTGTGAGGACCTACAGAATTAGCTTTGAGAAACTACTAATTAGCTGTGAGGACCTACAGAATTAGCTTTGAGAAACTACTAATTAGCTGTGAGGACCTACAGAATTAGCTTTGAGAAACTACTAATTAGCTGTGAGGACCTACAGAATTAGCTTTGAGAAACTACTAATTAGCTGTAAGGACCTACAGAATTAGCTTTGAGAAACTACTAATTAGCTGTGAGGACCTACAGAATTAGCTTTGAGAAACTACTAATTAGCTGTAAGGACCTACAGAATTAGCTTTGAGAAACTGCTAATTAGCTGTAAGGACCTACAAAATTAGCTGTGAGAAACTACTAATTAGCTGTGAGGACCTACAGAATTAGCTTTGAGAAACTACTAATTAGCTGTAAGGACCTACAGAATTAGCTTTGAGAAACTACTAATTAGCTGTGAGGACCTACAGAATTAGCTTTGAGAAACTACTAATTAGCTGTAAGGACCTACAGAATTAGCTTTGAGAAACTACTAATTAGCTGTGAGGACTTACAGAATTAGCTTTGAGAAACTACTAATTAGCTGTAAGGACCTACAGAATTAGCTTTGAGAAACTACTAATTAGCTGTGAGGACCTACAGAATTAGCTTTGAGAAACTACTAATTAGCTGTAAGGACCTACAGAATTAGCTTTGAGAAACTACTAATTAGCTGTGAGGACCTACAGAATTAGCTTTGAGAAACTACTAATTAGCTGTGAGGACCTACAGAATTAGCTTTGAGAAACTACTAATTAGCTGTGAGGACCTACAGAATTAGCTTTGAGAAACTACTAATTAGCTGTGAGGACCTACAGAATTAGCTTTGAGAAACTACTAATTAGCTGTGAGGACCTACAGAATTAGCTTTGAGAAACTACTAATTAGCTGTGAGGACCTACAGAATTAGCTTTGAGAAACTACTAATTAGCTGTGAGGACCTACAGAATTAGCTTTGAGAAACTACTAATTAGCTGTGAGGACCTACAGAATTAGCTTTGAGAAACTACTAATTAGCTGTGAGGACCTACAGAATTAGCTTTGAGAAACTACTAATTAGCTGTGAGGACCTACAGAATTAGCTTTGAGAAACTACTAATTAGCTGTGAGGACCTACAGAATTAGCTTTGAGAAACTACTAATTAGCTGTGAGGACCTACAGAATTAGCTTTGAGAAACTACTAATTAGCTGTGAGGACCTACAGAATTAGCTTTGAGAAACTACTAATTAGCTGTGAGGACCTACAGAATTAGCTTTGAGAAACTACTAATTAGCTGTGAGGACCTACAGAATTAGCTTTGAGAAACTACTAATTAGCTGTGAGGACCTACAGAATTAGCTTTGAGAAACTACTAATTAGCTGTAAGGACCTACAGAATTAGCTTTGAGAAACTACTAATTAGCTGTGAGGACCTACAGAATTAGCTTTGAGAAACTACTAATTAGCTGTAAGGACCTACAGAATTAGCTTTGAGAAACTACTAATTAGCTGTAAGGACCTACAGAATTAGCTTTGAGAAACTACTAATTAGCTGTAAGGACCTACAGAATTAGCTTTGAGGACACGCCAATAATCTCTGGTCAATGTAGATTGATCACTTTGTTTGTCTTAGTTGAGGTCAGGTAGTTTAGTGGGGTTTAGTATATGACACGTCATTTCTAGTTATTAAACAAGACAAGATATTGTACATGCCTGTTGCTTGACTTCTGTAGCTACAGAGTCCAGAAACTCTTGAGACGTTGGGTACATGGCCACACTGAACATAAAGTCCTGCCATATCATGATGCCGAGCTCATCACACAACTCATAGAACTCATCAGACTCATAAACCTGCGTCAAATTACAAATTAAATTTTTTTTACTATCCCACATCATGTTATGTACAAGTTACAAAATGTTACTATCATACATGTTATGAAAATATTAATTAGACATGACACTGATAAGCTTTATGCAAATGACAACAAATTACATTCTTGACAAAAATAATACAATATTCTATTCATTCTGTTCATTTCATTTTCTGTGTCAGAAATAAACTTCATTTGACTGGTAACAACATGCTTGGTGTCAAGACTACATTTTATGGCAGCAGGTGGCACACTGTAAACAAAATGTAAAAATTTAGCATATTTTCATAGCTTTCTAAGATAATCATTTCAAACTAAAGTCATATAGTTAACAGTCAGCTGACTGAAAAAAATTATATTATTAACAGCCAGTAAAAATATAAAATTTTCAATACCAAAACGTTTGTAGACAATGTTTGTTTGCTATTGGTGAGTGCAGTGATGATCAAATACAACTAATTGCTATTGGTGAGTGCAGTGATGATCAAATACAACTTATTGCTATTGGTGAGTGCATTGATGATCAAATACAACTAATTGCTATTGGTGAGTGCAGTGATGATCAAATACAACTAAAATGTATGAAAAAAAATTTGTAAGAGAAATAACAACTACCCCTCCACCCCAGACACGCATGGAGTTGATGCTGATGACTGCCGCTGATCCCAGAAGAAACTGAAGTTTGTCTTTTGTAATCCGCTCTTGAAAACTGTCAGCAGGAATCCAGTTACTTCCTTTGAGAAATATCGGTATTCCATTTATTCGAAAATAAAAGGTTAAACCTGGAAAAATAAAATGTTTAGTAAATGATTCATAAGTGAAATATAGTTGAATGATTAAACATGTTGAATTTTATCTTTTTTAAAAATGATTTTAGATAGAAACAATAGCATAATTTGATAAACATTTATTTAAATGTTCTTATAAAAACAACAATTTGAACCAAAGAATAGTGGTTTTCAAATATGAACAATCTGAAGACAACTCTACTATTCATGAACATTTAATCAGGTTAAGGAAAACACCATGTTAGTCACTTACATGCAAAGTTAGTTATTCTGATTCATGTTATTTTACCATTTAATGTAAAAACAGGTTTGCAGAACATGATGCAGATCCAATTTCAGTAATAATGGCATTTAAAAAATAAAATTTAAAGCAAAACATGCATTGCACTAAGTTTTTTAATAAAATAACAATGAATTTTAACAACTGGCATGAGGGAAACGTGAACATGTAACAAGGGAAACATGAACAGGTAACAAGGGAAACATGAACAAGTAACAAGGGAAACATGAACAGGTAACAAGGGAAACTTGAACATGTAACAAGGGAAACATGAACAGGTAACAAGGGAAACATGAACATGTAACAAGGGAAACTTGAAAATGTAACAAGGGAAACATGAACAGGTAACAAGGGAAACATGAACAGGTAACAAGGGAAACTTGAACAGGTAACAAGGGAAACATGAACAGGTAACAAGGGAAACATGAACAGGTAACAAGGGAAACATGAACAGGTAACAAGGGAAACTTGAACAGGTAACAAGGGAAACATGAACAGGTAACAAGGGAAACATGAACATGTAACAAGGGAAACTTGAAAATGTAACAAGGGAAACATGAACAGGTAACAAGGGAAACATGAACATGTAACAAGGGAAACTTGAAAATGTAACAAGGGAAACATGAACAGGTAACAAGGGAAACATGAACAGGTAACAAGGGAAACTTGAACATGTAACAAGGGAAACATGAACAGGTAACAAGGGAAACATGAACATGTAACAAGGGAAACTTGAAAATGTAACAAGGGAAACATGAACAGGTAACAAGGGAAACATGAACAGGTAACAAGGGAAACATGAACAGGTAACAAGGGAAACATGAACAGGTAACAAGGGAAACTTGAACATGTAACAAGGGAAACATGAACAGGTAACAAGGGAAATGTGCACATGAAATTAGAATAGCCTTTGAATAAGTAGTTTCTTGAATAACAAAAATCATCAATTCTGGTTTTAAAAAGCCCCTTTATTTAGATATTATGTTATCCTTTAGAAAAGCCACTTCATTAAGACATTAGATCAGGGGTCTCAAACTCAAATCATCTGAGGCCACAGGAGGTAGAGTCTGAGTAAGACTGGGCCTAATCTAGTATTCCACAAAAAAGCGATTACCAATTTAATAAAGTACAAATGTTACAATCTCCTCAACCTTTATTTATAAGAAATGAAGATTTTAAGGGTTCTCAAGAACTATGCTTCACTTTCTTCCTCCTACTCATTGTTGCCAGAGATCTGTAAGCGCCTCTTCTTACTCAGCTGAGCAACATTTGACTTAAGTGAGGAAGTAACTGAGACCTCAGTATAGCTTAAAGATGCTCATCAGTAAGTTTGGCCCCGAACTAAGACTTGTTTAAGTTCATAGACGAAAAGAACTTTTCACACAGATAGGTACTCTAAATAAAGGCACATGATCCGCTTGAACAACCTGGAAATCTCAGAGAAAGTGGAGGGCAATGCTCTCATAAATTGTCCATGCTTATCTTTTTTTTTCATTCCCCTCCCTGAACTTAGCATTGCACTGAAGATCAATTATCTCCATTTGAAGCACAAGTTGGAAAAGGGGGGGGGGGATCCTTTGATACCGTGTCAGATTGCTACGATTTACACAATTATGGTTGTGCATTACTCCCAAACTAAATTGTCCATGCTTATCTTTTTTTTTCATTCCCCTCCCTGAACTTAGCATTGCACTGAAGATCAATTATCTCCATTTGAAGCACAAGTTGGAAAAGGGGGGGGGGGGATCCTTTGATACCGTGTCAGATTGCTACGATTTACACAATTATGGTTGTGCATTACTCACAAACTGACTTTTTAATTTTTCCTCAAAACCACACTTTGGCCATGCTTGTCTCATAAAATGCTATCAAATAAAAACTTTTAGTCCGATTTCAAAACAGATCTCACCATTATAATCATCATACAAATATATACAAACATAATACAATTCAGAATTAGTCTAGTTGGTGAGATTCGACTGAAACTGTCAAGGAGGGTCACATTATAGATATGAGAATGGGGAAAGCGCAGGGCCGCATTAACATTAAACTTTGCTGCCATGCTGCGGGCCGAAAAATATCGTCTTGCTGGCAGCGAGTTTGAGACCCCTGCATTAGATTATCCTTCAGACATCTTTTCTCATTCCATTGGGAAAAAAAATCATTTTATTAATTTTTAAGTGGCAAAGAATCAAGATTAGTATATAATGCCAGACACAAAAACTAAAATAATATAATGCAATAAGAATTCATGATTCTCTTGTATTTCTGTAACTAACAATGTTAGCTAGAGGCAGAACACCCATGATTCCTCTTGTATTTCTGTAACTAACAATGTTAGCTAGAGGCAGAACACCCATGCATTTTCAGAATATGTTGCTGCGTCCCTTTAAAAAGTGATTTTTTAAGAATTTTAGCTCACTTATATACTCCCACATTATACTGATACAGACCTGTTTACTCATACGATTTTGGCGTACACTGTACGATTTTGAGGTGTAAACATTATATATAATGTATGTTTATTTGTTACTATAAATATTAGGTATTGAACGATTTTATTATTATATTGTTCAATTTTAAGAGTTTGAGGGTAAACAGGTCTGCTGATATACCCCCACATTATACACTAATCTTTAAGGTCACTGATATACTCCCCAATTATACACTAATCTTTAAGCTCACTGATATACCCCCACATTATACACTAATCTTTAAGGTCACTGATATACTCCCACATTATACAATAATCTTTAAGGTCACTGATATACTCCCACATTATACACTAATCTTTAACGTCACTGATATACTCCCAAATTATACACTAATCTTTAAGCTCACTGATATACCCCCACATTATACACTAATCTTTAAGGTCACTGATATACTCCCACATTATACACTAATCTTTAAGGTCATTGATATACTCCCACATTATACACTAATCTTTAAGGTCACTGATATACTCCCACATTATACACTAATCTTTAAGCTCACTGATATACTCCCACATTATACACTAATCTTTAAGCTCACTGGTATACCCCCACATTATACAATAATCTTTAAGGTCATTGATATACTCCCACATTATACACTAATCTTTAAGCTCACTGGTATAACCCCACATTATACAATAATCTTTAAGGTCACTGATATACCCCCACATTATACACTAATCTTTAAGCTCACTGGTATACCCCCACATTATACAATAATCTTTAAGGTCACTGATATACCCCCACATTATACACTAATCTTTAAGCTCACTGATATACCCCCACATTATACACTAATCTTTAAGCTCACTGATATACCCCCACATTATACACTAATCTTTAGGCTCACTGATATACCCCCACATTATACACTAATCTTTAAGGTCACTGATATACTCCCACATTATACACTAATCTTTAACGTCACTGATATACTCCCACATTATACACTAATCTTTAAGGTCACTGGTGTACCCCCACATTATACACTAATCTTTAAGGTCACTGATATACTCCCACATTATACACTAATCTTTAAGGTTACTGGTATACCCCCACATTATACAATAATCTTTAAGGTCACTGATATACTCCCACATTATACACTAATCTTTAAGGTCACTGGTATACCCCAACATTATACAATAATCTTTAAGGTCACTGATATACTCCCACATTATACACTAATCTTTAACGTCACTGATATACTCCCACATTATACACTAATCTTTAAGGTCACTGATACACTCCCAAATTATACACTAATCTTTAAGGTCACTGATATACTCCCACATTATACACTAATCTTTAAGGTCACTGATATATTCCCACATTATACACTAATCTTTAACGTCACTGATATACTCCCACATTATATACTAATCTTTAAGCTCACTGATATACTCCCACATTATACACTAATCTTTAAGGTCACTGATATACTCCCACATTATACACTAATCTTTAAGGTCACTGGTATACGCCCACATTATACACTAATCTTTAAGGTCACTGGTATACCCCCACATTATACACTAATCTTTAAGGTCACTGGTATACTTTCACATTATACAATAATCTTTAAGGTCACTGGTATACCCCCACATTATACAATAATCTTTAAGGTCACTGGTATACCCCCACATTATACACTAATCTTTAAGGTCACTGGTATACCCCCACATTATACAATAATCTTTAAGGTCACTGGTATACCCCCACATTATACAATAATCTTTAAGGTCACTGATATGCCCCCACATTATACACTAATCTTTAAGGTCACTGGTATACCCCCACATTATACACTAATCTTTAAGGTCACTGGTATACCCCCACATTATACACTAATCTTTAAGGTCACTGGTATACCCCCACATTATACAATAATCTTTAAGGTCACTGGTATACCCCCACATTATACAATAATCTTTAAGGTCACTGATATGCCCCCACATTATACACTAATCTTTAAGGTCACTGGTATACCCCCACATTATACACTAATCTTTAAGGTCACTGGTATACCCCCACATTATACACTAATCTTTAAGCTCACTGATATACTCCCAATTTTACACTAATCTTTAAGGTCACTGATATACTCCCACATTATACACTAATCTTTAACGTCACTGATATACTCACACATTATAAACTAATCTTTAAGCTCACTGATATACTCCCACATTATACACTAATCTTTAAGGTCACTGATATACTCCCACATTATACACTAATCTTTAACGTCACTGATATACTCCCACATTATACACTAATCTTTAACGTCACTGATATACTCCCACATTATACACTAATCTTTAAGGTCACTGATATACTCCCACATAATACACTAATCTTTAAGGTCACTGGTATACCCCCACAATATCCACTAATCTTTAAGGTCACTGGTATACTCCCACATTATACACTAATCTTTAAGGTCACTGATATACTCCCACATTATACACTAATCTTAACATTATACAATAATCTTTAAGGTCACTGGTATACCCCCACATTATACAATAATCTTTAAGGTCACTGGTATACCCCCACATTATACACTAATCTTTAAGGTCACTGGTATACCCCCACATTATACAATAATCTTTAAGGTCACTGGTATACCCCCACATTATACAATAATCTTTAAGGTCACTGATATGCCCCCACATTATACACTAATCTTTAAGGTCACTGGTATACCCCCACATTATACACTAATCTTTAAGGTCACTGGTATACCCCCACATTATACACTAATCTTTAAGCTCACTGATATACTCCCAATTTTACACTAATCTTTAAGGTCACTGATATACTCCCACATTATACACTAATCTTTAACGTCACTGATATACTCACACATTATAAACTAATCTTTAAGCTCACTGATATACTCCCACATTATACACTAATCTTTAAGGTCACTGATATACTCCCACATTATACACTAATCTTTAACGTCACTGATATACTCCCACATTATACACTAATCTTTAACGTCACTGATATACTCCCACATTATACACTAATCTTTAAGGTCACTGATATACTCCCACATAATACACTAATCTTTAAGGTCACTGGTATACCCCCACAATATCCACTAATCTTTAAGGTCACTGGTATACTCCCACATTATACACTAATCTTTAAGGTCACTGATATACTCCCACATTATACACTAATCTTTAACGTCACTGATATACTCCCACATTATACACTAATCTTTAAGGTCACTGATATACTCCCACATTATACACTAATCTTTAAGGTCACTGATATACCCCCACATTATACACTAATCTTTAAGGTCACTGGTATACCCCCACATTATACACTAATCTTTAAGGTCACTGGTATACCCCCACATTATACACTAATCTTTAAGCTCACTGATATACTCCCAATTTTACACTAATCTTTAAGGTCACTGATATACTCCCACATTATACACTAATCTTTAAGCTCACTGATATACTCCCAATTTTACACTAATCTTTAAGGTCACTGGTATACCCCCACATTATACAATAATCTTTAAGCTAACTGATATACCCCCACATTATACACTAATCTTTAAGCTCACTGATATACCCCCATTTATACACTAATCTTTAGGCTCACTGATATACCCCCACATTATACACTAATCTTTAACGTCACTGATATACTCCCACATTATACACTAATCTTTAAGCTCACTGATATACTCCCACATTATACACTAATCTTTAAGGTCACTGGTGTACCCCCACATTATACACTAATCTTTAAGGTCACTGATATACTCCCACATTATACACTAATCTTTAAGGTCACTGATATACTCCCACATTATACACTAATCTTTAAGGTCACTGATATACTCCCACATTATACACTAATCTTTAAGGTCACTGATATACTCCCACATTATACACTAATCTTTAAGGTCACTGATATACTCCCACATTATACACTAATCTTTAAGGTCACTGATATACTCCCACATTATACACTAATCTTTAAGGTCACTGATATACTCCCACATTATACACTAATCTTTAAGGTCACTGATATACTCCCACATTATACACTAATCTTTAAGGTCACTGATATACTCCCACATTATACACTAATCTTTAAGGTCACTGATATACTCCCACATTATACACTAATCTTTAAGGTCACTGATATACTCCCACATTATACACTAATCTTTAAGGTCACTGATATACTCCCACATTATACACTAATCTTTAAGGTCACTGATATACTCCCACATTATACACTAATCTTTAAGGTCACTGATATACTCCCACATTATACACTAATCTTTAAGGTCACTGATATACTCCCACATTATACACTAATCTTTAAGGTCACTGATATACTCCCACATTATACACTAATCTTTAAGGTCACTGATATACTCCCACATTATACACTAATCTTTAAGGTCACTGATATACTCCCACATTATACACTAATCTTTAAGGTCACTGATATACTCCCACATTATACACTAATCTTTAAGGTCACTGATATACTCCCACATTATACACTAATCTTTAAGGTCACTGATATACTCCCACATTATACACTAATCTTTAAGGTCACTGATATACTCCCACATTATACACTAATCTTTAAGGTCACTGATATACTCCCACATTATACACTAATCTTTAAGGTCACTGATATACTCCCACATTATACACTAATCTTTAAGCTCACTGATATACTCCCACATTATACACTAATCTTTAAGGTCACTGATATACTCCCACATTATACACTAATCTTTAACGTCACTGATATACCCCCACATTATACACTAATCTTTAAGCTCACTGATATACCCCCACATTATACACTAATCTTTAAGGTCACTGATATACTCCCACATTATACACTAATCTTTAATGTCACTGATATACTCCCACATTATACACTAATCTTTAAGGTCACTGGTGTACCCCCACATTATACACTAATCTTTAAAGTCACTGATATACTCCCACATTATACACTAATCTTTAAGGTTACTGGTATACCCCCACATTATACAATAATCTTTAAGGTCACTGATATACTCCCACATTATACACTAATCTTTAAGGTCACTGGTATACCCCAACATTATACAATAATCTTTAAGGTCACTGATATACTCCCACATTATACACTAATCTTTAACGTCACTGATATACTCCCACATTATACACTAATCTTTAAGGTCACTGATACACTAATCTTTAAGGTCACTGATATACTCCCACATTATACACTAATCTTTAAGGTCACTGATATACTCCCACATTATACACTAATCTTTAACGTCACTGATATACTCCCACATTATATACTAATCTTTAAGCTCACTGATATACTCCCACATTATAAACTAATCTTTAAGCTCACTGGTATACCCCACATTATACAATAATCTTTAACGTCACTGATATACTCCCACATTATACACTAATCTTTAAGCTCACTGATATACTCCCACATTATACACTAATCTTTAAGGTCACTGGTGTACCCCCACATTATACACTAATCTTTAAGCTCACTGGTATACCCCCGTTTATTCACTAATCTTTAAGGTCACTGATATACTCCCACATTATACACTAATCTTTAAGGTCACTGATATACTCCCACATTATACACTAATCTTTAAGGTCACTGGTATACGCCCACATTATACACTAATCTTTAAGGTCACTGGTATAC
>CAXITT010000271.1:72313-94935 GCA_964033795.1 Lymnaea stagnalis
TCATTAGTGTCAGCATGACCACATATTTCTGTACATAACACTACGTCATTAGTGTCAGCATGACCACATATTTCTGTACATAACACTACATCATTAGTGTCAGCATGACCACATATTTCTGTACATAACACTACATCATTAGTGTCAGCATGACCACATATTTCTGTACATAACACTACGTCATTAGTGTCAGCATGACCACATATTTCTGTACATAACACTACATCATTAGTGTCAGCATGACCACATATTTCTGTACATAACACTACATCATTATTGTCACCACTTTGTTGGATAACAAGCTAGAAGTTGTGATGCAGGCAATAGAGAAATATCAAAGGGACTGTGAAATTAAATTGTAACTTTTTACTCAGATGATACTTTGCGTGAACTTACAACTTCCTAATTAATAGAAAATAAGGATAAGTTAAAATTCAATATTTAGTCAACTGGATGTTACATTCCCTCTCTAAAATTTCTTATCCATTTTTGAAGCTATCTATCACATCAACAGAATTCGTCAAAACACATTTCTGTTAAAGATAATCAATGAAAAAACGTTTTTGATCCAAAAGGTCAACAAGTAGCTCACCTGAAAATGTACGTGAATAGGTCCAGTCTGCACGCCCCAGCCAATCCAACTTGACATCATTATCTCTGTACAGAGGATCCTGAATTATTCCATTGTTTAAGAGGGCTGTGTACATTGAGCCTGGCACCTGACCCAAAACTTTAATTCCTGTCATTTCAAGTAATTAAATATAAACCTATAAATTGATTTAACTTCTTTTCATTTGCATAAAAATAAACAGAAAATTGTATACAATTCTTAAAATGTTCCACATACTGAATTTAATGCTAACTCACATAGTGTCAGAAACATAATGCCTTTAACCATCCTTTTTTGTGGAAATCAAAGTGAATTACCTCATCACAGATACTTAAGATCAGCTCAATCAGAGTGAATTACCTCATCACAGATACTTAAGATCAGCTCAATCAGAGTGAATTACCTCATCCCAGATACTTAAGATCAGCTCAATCAGAGTGAATTACCTCATCACAGATATTTAAGATCAGCTCAATCAGAGTGAATTACCTCATCACAGATACTTAAGATCAGCTCAATCAGAGTGAATTACCTCATCACAGATATTTAAGATCAGCTCAATCAGAGTGAATTACCTCATCACAGATACTTAAGATCAGCTCAATCAGAGTGAATTACCTCATCACAGATATTTAAGATCAGCTCAATCAGAGTGAATTCTTTCTCTTAAAATTTGGACTGAAAGATATAAAAAATTCTTTTGTTCCCCAGTCTGTACGAATTGACCAGCATGCTCCTCCAGTGGTTACTAAATCTAAATGATGACTAATTAAGTCATATTGCAGACCTGTTTACCCTCAAATGCCTAAAATCGTACAATATTGATTCAAAATCGTACAATAAAGTATCTTAATAGTATATAAATTAACATACAGTATACATCATCAGTGGCGCTAAAGCCCATGGTGGACCCTGGCATGCTCCACCACATCCTTCCTTTTGAAACGATCCATGGCTTTTCGCCTCCATGCGCAAACCCCAAATAGGTGTAAATCCTTCTCTCCAACGTCGATCCATCTCAGCCTTAGGTGACCAGTGAGTCGTCTGCCCCTAGGTTTCTGCCTCTATATCACTTTTGCTGCTATTCAGCCTATACAGTTTCAAACTGGTCTATTAAAATTGTAGTTCTAACAGGTCTTGTTGTACAATCGTAAAACAGATCTCAAAATCGTACATTGTACGCCAAAATTGTAAGAATAAACAGGTCTGTTATGGTCAATAAAGGTGCTCATTTATGGCTGATTTATGCTAGAGAAATACTTTAGATGTCTTGTGTTTAAATTGTTATCATTGTAAAGCTTTGTCTTGGTTTAAATATATATTTTTTTGTGTGCTAAAAATGAAAATGTACATACTACAATGTAATTTAAAAAAAGAATTTTTATTTACTTGTATCAATAAAGAAATCTTATCTAATTACAAATCTTGTAATAGTTAGCTAGAGTAAGTTATTAAATTAAATTACATTTTAAAAGTAAATCTCCACTCACCAGAGGAAGTGTCTTGCACCGTCCATGTCCCTGACAAATCAATCCTTGAATATTTATGAAAACATTTGACAGATTGAAGGAGCCCAGTGATGAAGAATATTTCCATTATAGTGTTCTGCAGAAGTCCCATCATGCAGTGTTTTAGCATTTTCAAATTTTGCCCGTAAACTTTTACAACTTTTATTCAGATGTAATCCATTAAAGAACTGAACTTTGACTGTCTTGGGGCTGTAAGTATTAAAATATTTAAACAGCAAGTTTAGTAATTTGATAATTGCTAATTACTCTTGTTATAGGTCCTAGGCAATAGGTCTATCTTAGACTATACCTAAGTCATAAAACAATATTAAATTAGACTAATATGCAATATGGCAGGGCCAATGCTTATATTATATATTTAATATAGTTTAAATAAACCTAACTTACTATAACTATTTGCATACTAAAGTAAAGCCTAGGCTTTTTACTTGTTAATTAGGCGCTTTTGACTTGCCCGTAAAAATCTGTAAGTCTTTTATATTTTAAACAAATTGGATATTGTACAAATATATTTTATAGCAAAGCAATTGAGAAATTCTCAGCATTTATTTTTATTAAAAAAATAATTTCTTACATGGTTTTTCTACAGTGTCTCTCATTCTAACATGATGAGAATACCATTCATAAAAATACAATAAAATAAAGTTTTAAATTGGGCAAATGCATGATACACTTATAATATGGATTGTAAAATTAATAATTATTAATATAGACAATATTGTATAAGTATGAGTTAAGAATGAGTAAAAGTAAAATCCTCATACTATACAATTAATACATATCTCATAAGTTTAATTAGTCTTATTTATTTAATGTGTCAGCATAATGAATTAATTCATTGATAGAAGTAATGGAAGGAAAATGACATGTCTTCATGATTCATTGATTGTCATGATCAAATTCCAATAATATCTGACTTGACTGAATTCTGGTTGTTTGTGACCAGTTTGAGTTTGTGTGATTGTGAGATTACCACTTAGCCGCTTAGTTAGTAGCTCCTACTGGTGCTCTATCTTGAAAGTAATAATGCTATAGTTGCTTTCTGTCTTGACAATTTGTTAAAACAATCTACTAAAGTTAACCCTGTAGTGTGTGACTGTTATTTTGAAGATATTTTAAATATTTAGTTTTGCCACTAAATTTCTTCGCTCGTTCAAAAAATCCATTTAGTGTTTACACTCGTTCCTCTCACGTGATTTCCTCAGCTGATATCTGCAGTGCCGTAAAAGTTTCGCTAAAAAGAATTCTACAAATAAAGTATTTCATAGCAATGCTGCTGAAAAATATCACATATCCACTATTGTTGACATATTTAAGTTACGTGTACAAGTCATTTTACAAGTTTGCATTCCTTGGTTTTGTAACAGAATAAACACGCATTGTTTAAATTGTCCGTTAATCCAAATTATAATAGTGGATCAAGTTATGTTTTCTATTGTTCAGCTTTGTTTCTTGTTTTGTATTGTCTGCTGACGATTGATTTGAACAAGGCACTGTGCCGAAATATCCATTTAATTTTTCGTTCATTTTTTTTCAAGTCTTAACATATCTAGATCCACTATTTTTTGCTTCACATGACTTGAATGCAGTCCTCCCCTTATATTATCTGTTAATCTGCCTATATCTATCATATTTATAAAAATGAATGTCTGTACGTATTCTTCTTCTTCTTCTATATCTTAAGGGCCCACGATCAATTTATTGATCATTTTGGCTCCTATGCATGTAGATGGGATTTGCAATGTTTCTGTTACTGGTGGTGATGAGGAAATTATGCACTAGGGGTTTGAAGGCTTGAGGCAATAGACACAAATGTGTCTAGTGTTGTCGCCTCAACCGTTCCTTTTGTATTTATGCATGTTCCGTATGCGCTCGACCATTGGCGTCGATAAGGCTGGTGTCACCCGGTGCGGTAGACTCATGATAATGTCGACCCCCTCCCCCATGACTTTCACGATCGATGCCTTGTTAAAATAAGTCCACAGTAAATGACACGAACAAGAACAAAGTAATTAAAGCTAATAACAACGTCAAGTTATAGTTATATTCGCATAAATGTACTTTAAAATGTTCCTTTCCTGGACTTAAAAGCTGAAACCTGTCAATCACTTAAACTCAAAATCAATATCCTTCCTCGTATCAATTTAAATTGATAGTACTAGTAGAGCCAGATCAGAAAGCATTGAGTGTCCCATGGTGTATCGAAAATAGTTCTTGATAAGCCTTAGTTTTGGAAAGCTCCGCTTACGTGAAGCCACAGACACACAGATCGTAAGAAATATTTGAAGGCTTAGCGAGAATATTGGTCAAATACTGACCAGTCCATGTCTTTGTGAAATTCATATCAGCTGCCATTAGGTGTCTTCTAAGCCTTGGTATTTCTTTTAAAAGTTCATCAGAGAAGGAAGTTAATTTTGGAACGGAAACCGAGAGCCCTTCTTCACTTGCTGATAGCAGATTCTTGGACTGAACAGCCCCAAACATATTTGCAGCTTCCTTGATCACTGATGATCTGATCTGGGAATCAGAATGAAAGCGACTCCAGCATGTCCCTAATGTTTTCTTATCGTAGAGAGAGTTTAGCATCTACTAATTGTTCTCCTGTCATTCTCTTCTTAAAACTTAATCTTCTCTATACCAAAATTCCATACTGGTCTGAATTTAAAGTGCTTTTTCAATAGCATGTTCTACCAATTGACAGCACTTTTCGTGCAGAAACAATCTTTAGACCTCTAGGCTGGTCACCACTATGTCAAGAGTAAAACCTTTAGTCTGCAGATAGTGTAAGATTAACTTCCTCAAGCAAATCAGCCCAATGGTAAAGGCAGCAGATAAACGTGAAATCACAGACAGCATATAAAAGACCTTGTGCTGTACTTCTTAGATCCAAATTTTTTAAGAGGATCACATGGAGCTTCGATCGCCGCCACACATTCATCAAACTCATCGCTTACTGTTTTAACAGCAGAATAATGTACTCCAAAGTTTTGTTGACAGTCTTTTCACCGACATTCCAGTGTCTTCAATTTGAATATTTCATCGATGAGTGGATGCAGCAAAGAAGGAAAATATTATTTCAAGAGTACCGAAAAATGTAATACATGAAGCATTATCGGCAAAAGAGTGTTGACCACGCAAGTTAAGCGAATGGTACATGCATCCATTAAAAATCGCTTTCTTATTATTTGTTTTCATAAAGGCCTGAAAACCTTCATGGATATCAGACATTGTGGCAGCATTATCGTAACATTGAGCTCTGCACATCATTATGTCTAATACATCACGATTTAGATTTGTAAGAATGTCAGAACTGAGGTCATCAGATTTTATTCCCTTCCAACGGGAAAAGTACAAGAAATAATTCTCTCACTTCAATTTTCCTATAGTGAATTTTCACATATCTGATCACTTCAGATAGGTGTACCCTTGAACATAATTGCAAAAATACCTCGCAGCCTTTATATCCATGATCAGAATCTCTTTCACATGATGTGCAAGGACATTTATAAATTCAATTTGGGTTTCTAATGAAAGGTAAGATGTGGATGCTTTTACTGTTTATGTACTCCTTTAAGTGTTCTTTTAGCACTGGGTCATATTTAGATAGCATCTCAACCATTTCAAGAAAGTTTTCTTTATTCAGTGAAGATTCATCTTCGTTGTGGCCACGAAATGCCAGATTTTGCTTTGCAAGATACAATGTGATATCCAGAAATCTTTGTATGACATCCCTCCACTTTTTCCTCTCATTGTCCATCACAGTATTCACAGCAATAGTTTCTGCACCATTTGTGCACAAATGTAAATGGCAAAGTGGCAGCCAGGAGCGAAAAGCAAAGAAGAAAATTAGTGACTCACAAAATCACTACCAGGATCCACGCTTCGATATGTCAAGAAACCAAATGATGACCGAATGGAATGCTATAATAATCTTGAACAATAAAAATGCTTTCATTTTGTCGTTTCCAAGACAACAAACACAATAATTACTAACTGCAGTTCAAAAACAACAGCCAGAGAACTATGCAAAATACAACACAGAAAGGTGGAAGGTAAAACCCAGCAGTCGAAATATGACAATCATGGGGGCGGTACTAGTAACGAATCGGGGAAAATGTTAATTTTTTTAGTATTTCTGGGTTTCGATTTATAATATTATAACATATGTATTAAAAAAACATTTTAAAAAAATTAAATAAATAAGAATTAATTATTAAAATTGAAAATTGTGTGATATAATATGTTTTTTTAACCCTTTTTTAATGGGTAAAAATTCATTTTTTAACGTTTACAATTTTTACCGTTTCGATTCTTGTACTTTAAATCGCCCGACCACATCGTATTTGATATCAATGCACAGCCTTATTTCTCAGAAATTAGATAAATATAGCTTTCTGTCACTTACAGAAGTTACCGAACACTTCAATTGGCGTTGAATAATGACTGTCTTTTTCTGACCTAATCTCACTTCTGACGCACCAACCTTGAACTTTTAATAAAGCACGCATTTGGAGTGGTGACATGGGTGGAACAAAATATACTCGTGATCGGTTATCCCTTTAGGAATTTCGCTTCGACCGAGCAGTGTGTGCTCTGTCAGACCGAGCAGTGTGTGCTCTGTCAGACCGAGCAGTGTGTGCTCTGTCAGACCGAGCAGTGTGTGCTCTGTCAGACCGAGCAGTGTGTGCTCTGTCAGACCGAGCAGTGTGTGCTCTGTCAGACCGAGCAGTGTGTGCTCTGTATATATGCAATTTTTTAATTGGGTGTCACCCTTGAATTGGTGTCAACCGTTTCGGTCCGCACCCCAGCAACCCCTAGCTACGCCCCTGCGGTCGACCCCAGTCATGCAATTGTGATGCAACTTTGGTGAGTTGCTGTCGACAAGCTCGCGCATTTTTCTGAGTCATTACAACCCTTTTAAAATATTCCGTTGTGGGCAGTTGGCCCTAAATTCATTATTTTTCTCATATGAGCTTTGTAAAAAAATAATTTCCATGTGCTCTCCGATAGTAAATACGTCAGATTGGGAAATGGCGTGGGTGGGTCGTCGAGCGTGAGCTCTTAATAACCCCCCCCCCGCACACCGCCACACGAGCCAGACGCCGAGTTTCCCCGCCACCAGAACGTGCAGCGGCACCCCGGGAACCTCCCCCCCCCCCTTGGTCTGGGGGACACCCGGTCATCCGAAAACGCTGCATTTAAAGCGTTTGCGCTCCACTCTTCCTTGTGTCTGGGCGGATTTGCTTTCACTCCCGAGGGAAAGTGTTATGTTACCACCCCCACCGCCCAAGGAGTCTTTCGATCGGGACGAAAGTTGGGACGAAACGGTCGCCTATGAGCGGCTTTCTCACGGGCCGTGTAGATAAAATCATCGGCATGGGCTTTAACCGCCACTGAAACCTCATATCCATCTCTACTAGTCCGCCACGCCCCCAAGAGGCAAAACCCCATGTGGACGTTCCCAAGTTTCCTCGGAGACACTCCGCTTTCGCAGACAGCGCTCCTATACCATTTATGCGATTGCAATAAAACTTTGGTGAGATGTTGTCCACAAGCCTACACATTTTTCTAAGTCATTTCAACCCTTTAAAATGAGCCGTTTTGGGTCGTTGGCTCTAAAGTCTTTTTTCTCTAAAATGAGCTATGTAAATATAATTTCCGTATACGCTGATATACCGTTTATCCGATTGCATAAAAACTTTGCAAAGTTTTCTAAATTATTACAACCATTTTAAAATATTCTTTTTTTTTTTTTTGAGCCAGGGGATCCGAATTCGTTTTCTCTTATATGAGCTATACAAATATAAAACGTATGCTCTCCTGTATCATGAGCTAGGCTGACAGTAACGCCAGTGTATCGAAAAGATTTTAATACGTCCGTATTCTTAAAAACGTTCATAGTTATATTCTATTATTTTACTGAACTCGAATAAATTTAAATGCGCAAAAATATTACATATCCGCTTTTATTTTAGTAAAAGTTTAAGTATTATTATTATCAATTACAAATAAATTTAAAGTAACAACTAAGGAACCATGTTAAGCATTTTGTATGTGTTTGAAAGTTATGATCAAACAATTACACCGTAATCACATTTATCGATTAAAAAAAGCAAACAAAGATCAGTTAGTTGTTTTTAGTGTGTTGTTAATATTGCGAAATAAAATTAAAATTAATTTGTTCTAAATAAACACACAAATGACGTCATAGCGTGAATCGCCCATTTTAGCCAAAACTCTTAAGGTTCTTTAATTTAATAACCGCGCATTACAAAACTGATAATGTATTTTTCCCTTCTTAAAAGTAAAATTAATACATATGATTGATTGCTCATTATATTGTTAATAAAATACACACACATTTTAGTTTTGTATTTTTAACATTTAATAAAATTTTACTTTTTGTAATTCACATAATATACTTTTATTAAAACTAGCGAGTACCCGGCATGCGTTGCAATGCCACTCAAAGAAAGAAAGTGTTTGCATGTTAATTATGTTTCTTCAAGAGCTTTTAAATACTCAAAGTTTTTCTTGTTTTTCCATCTGGTATATACACGAATAAATCAGAAGATTTTCCGACGCGAGAGCAGGCCACATACATCTGTCCATGGGCGAAGCATGGGTTTTCCAAATTTAGTCCGCAGACTTGTAGCGATTGTTCCTGAGCTTTGTAGATAGTCATTGTAGACGCGTGTTGCATCGGAAACTGTAGGCATTTAATTTGAATTCAAATGTCATATCTGTTGGAATCATTGGGGTGAATGGCAAAAGTAAATCACCTAGTTTAAATTTTGAATTAAAATAGTAACTTCAATGGAACCAATTTCGGAAGATTCATTTGAACAAATGTACCGTACCTAATTCTTCGATATCAAAGTGCGTTTCTCGTTGCAAATCACGAGCGAAAAGTTTGTTTGCAGATGGATTCCGAGAGGTCATTCCCAACTCACGAATCATCAATCGATATCGATAGTATTTCATGGCACTGACTTTCTTATTCGAATTTCTCAATTTGATGTCAAAATGATATCCATCTTCTCCTTTCCAAAATAAAATAGGACATTGCAATCCATCGTATGAACGATGAGTTTCTGAGACTCGCTGAACATCACCACTTCTGCGATGAAAAATTATATCACGTGAGTTAAATTCTTCGCCAACTATAACGATCGCCACTTCATCAATTGTTGGTGCATTGTATTGTCTTTCGTGTTGGCCGACAGGTGTTTTGTCTGCTCTAACTATGACTTTGTAGTCATCAGTCGGCATCTTTTCAAGTGCAATTCTGAACATTTAAATTAATTCGTTGTGTTGCAAGAATAACGTTTGCATTGCAGCGACGATTTCTCGTTTAGTGCCCGTATTGATATGACAACGTTGATCGATTTGTTCATCAGTATTCCCCATGAAATCATTTGAAGACATTTGTGATCTGTGTTCGACATTAGCATCAGAGATCCTACACGATGGTAAATTTGGCCTTGCAATTTACTTTAAATGTTGGCATGTAGTTCTGGCGCGCGATATTTGTTGCACCGAACGATGTCATTTGGAAAAATGAATTGCACTTGCGAATGTTTGCCAAGAAATGTTTCGGTTGGCTATTGTGTCCTGATACCAACGTTGATAATGGTTCCGATGGTGAATATAATTCTGGCAATTTCATTTTCCCATCCGCGCAGCAAATTCCCGGTGTTTCATTTTTAAATTTGAGGGCACTGCAATACACGCATAATTGATCAATTTTTCCAATAACCACACTTGGATTAAGACTGTAATCATAATTAGCATCGTAATGGAATGTACTAAGGTTTAATTCAGCGTGCAGTGTTCGTCTGGATCGAGGAGTGCGTACTTTATCGGAATCCAGTCTTGTTTCTCGCTGCTCGAATGATTCAGACAAACGGGTTTCAGCATTGCTTACTCGGCCAGTTTTGAGTCTTGGTTTCTATTGCTCGACTGTTTCAGGTGAACGGTATTGAGCATTGCGTACTCGAGTGGATTCTAGTCTTGCTTTCCGTTGCTGAACAGTTTCGAAAGATCGAGACTACTTTTCCTTTCGTGCTTGAGGTTTAGATAGACCCAAAATTTTTTGTTTCGGTGGAATAATTGATTTGACAGCGAAATTATTGCTTTGTGACATCTGTTGTTAGCAATGGTATTTCCCAATTAACACAACTTGTTAGGTCACAAACAAAATGAAATATCGCTGTTTGTATATGATTCAATTAATTTACAACGCTCATAATTTTCACACGTTAGGATCTCCCATCTTTTTACATGAAAACCTCGCACAATAAGTACGTTCATTGTTGGCAGGAGATTTCCAGTTGTATAGTTTCACATTAATTTATAAATCGTAAATTCCAGCGGTAAAAAAATTACCATAGTTAAAATACCATTTAATTACTTGAGAAACCATCGTTTCATGTAAAATGTATTTACATAACACAAAACAACTCTGAAATTATAAGACTCTATTCAAGAAATACAGTTGAAAAAAAAAAACGCGATTTCGATGTCATTTCCGATTCTAAAATACGTCACTAAATTAAAGCTTATTTATACACATAACAAAAATACTCTCTACACTAAAAATGTAAAAACGTGTTTTCTCTGCTTTACTGCAAATGTGTCATTTGTTCAAGGGCGGTAGTGTTGATAGCTCCATTTTAAATTATATTGACGAAGCTCATTTAACAAAATAAAACGAATTTAGGGTCCCAGCCCTAATTAGAATATTGTACAATGGATGTACACGGTACTAAATTTGACAAATTTGCTGGCGTATTCAGCTCCATCCACACATGCAATAGCTCTGTTTGAAATTATAGTTATAAAGCTCTTAGAAGAAAATATGAAATTAGGGTCACTGGCCCAAACGGAATATTGTAAAATGTTTTTTCTAATTTAGAAACATTTGCGGTAGTGCGCATTTCACTTGACCCAGTTTTATCACAATCGATTGAATGGTATAGAAATGCATACGATAATTATATAGATAATAGAAGTGTGGAAAACGAATTTAGGGCCAGTCGCCACAAATGGAAATTGTAGAATTGTTGTATTACTTCAGAAACCTACTTAATATGTCACACACTCAATTTAATATCACTATTTGTATTTGATTAAAAAGCTATCCATCCATGCATTAGCTCTGTTTGAAATTATAGTTGTATAGATGTGTAATTTGTTCAAGGACGGTTGTGTTGATAGCTCCGTTTTAAATTATATTGATCAAGCTCATTTAAGAAAATAAAACGAATTTAGGGTCCCAGCCCTAATTGGAATATTGTACAATGGATGTACTAAATTTGACAAATTTGCTGGCGTATTCAGCTCCATCCACACATGCAATAGCTCTGTTTGAAATTATAGTTATAAAGCTCTTAGAAGAAAATATGAAATTAGGGTCACTGGCCCAAACGGAATATTGTAAAATGTTTTTTCTAATTTAGAAACATTTGCGGTAGTGCGCATTTCACTTGACCCAGTTTTATCACAATCGATTGAATGGTATAGAAATGCATACGATAATTATATAGATAATAGAAGTGTGGAAAACGAATTTAGGGCCAGTCGCCACAAATGGAAATTGTAGAATTGTTGTATTACTTCAGAAACCTACTTAATATGTCACACACTCAATTTAATATCACTATTTGTATTTGATTAAAAAGCTATCCATCCATGCATTAGCTCTGTTTGAAATTATAGTTGTATAGCTTATATAGAAAAAACGAACATTAGGACCCCTGGTTAAAAAACGGAGTATTTTAAAATGGTTGTAATAATTTAAGAAACCTTTGAGGGCGTGCGCACAACATCTCTCTAAAATTTTATCGCAGTCTAATAATGTAGAGGAGCGCATACGGAAATTATTTTTTATCAAGCTCCTAAGTATAAGGAAAAAAACACGAATTTGGGGCCAATTGACAAAAAAACGGAATATTTTAGAAGAGTTATAATGGCTTAGAAAAATGCTCTGGCTTATGGACAACAACTCACCTCAGTTTTATCGCAATCGCTTGAATGATGTAGGAGCGCATACGGTTTGAAATTATATTTATATACCTCATTTTGTAAGAAACAAACATAGGTCCCCTGGCTCAACACTGAATATTTTAAAACGGTTGTAGTAATTTAAGAACCTTTGTGGGGGATAGCAAAACATCTCAATACATTTTTATCGCATTCTGAAAAATGGTATAGGAGCGCATACGAAATTATTTTTTACAGATCTCATATAAGAAAAAAAATACGAATTTGGGTCAACGGTCGAAAACGGAATATTTTAAAAGTGTTATAATGAAAGATTAAAATGGGTATGTTTATGGATAACAACTCTTCAAAGTTTTGTCGCAATCGCATGAATGGTGCAGGAGCGCATACGGTTTGAAAATATATTTATATAGCTCGTATAAGAAAAAAAACGTAAATAGAGCCCCTGGCTCAAATCGGAATATTTTGAAAAGTTTATAATAATTTAGAAACCTTTGTGGCTATGCTCCCAACATCTCACCAAAGTTATTTTGCAATCGAATAAATGGCGTAGGGGCGCATACGGAAATTATTTTTTACAAAGCTCATATTAGAAAAAATACGAATTAAGGGTCAACGGCCGAAAACAAAATATTTTAAAAGTGCTGTAATGAATGAATAAAATGGATATGTTTATGGATAACATTTCTTCAAAGTTTTGTTGCAATCGCAGGGATGGTGCAGGAGCGCATACGGTTTGAATATATATTTATATAGCTCGTATAAGAAAAAAACTTAAATAGGGCCCCTGGCTCAAATCGGAATATTTTGAAAAGTTTGTAATAACTTAGAAACCTTTACGGCCGTACTCCAAACATCTCACCAAAGTTATTTTGCATCGGCTAAATGGCGTAGGGGCGCATACGGAAATTATTTTTTACAAAGCTCATATAAGAAAAAATACGGTACGAAAACGGAATATTTTTAAAAGTGTTTAAATAACACAGTAAAATGCTCTAGCGCATGGACAACAACTCACCAAGTTTTGTAGCAATCGCATTAATGGTGTAGGAGCGCATACGGTTTGAAAAAATATTTATATAGCTCATATAAGGAAAAATGAATATAGGGCCCCTGGCTCAAAACTGAATAATTTAAAACGGTTGTAATAATTTATAAACCTTTATGGACGTGCTTGCAACATCTCACCAAAGTTTTATCGGAATCGAATAAATGGCGTAGGAGCGCATATGGAAATTATGTTTTACATAGCTCATATAAGAAAAAAAAAACAATTAAGGGCCAACGGCTGGATATGAAACATTTGATAAGGATAGTAATGACTCAGTTAAATACCCCGTTATGTGGAAAACAACTGACCGAAGTTTTGTTGCTATCACATGAATGACGTAGGAGCGCATATGAGACATACAGACAGACAGACAGACATACAAACATTCATTTTTATATATATAGATTATATCGTTTTATTAAACTTAACCTTTAAATATACTTCTAATAAGAAAATACCATTTAAGTAATTCAGTCCAGCGACACTCCATAACCAAATTATATCATTCACTAATCCACTTATAACTTATTCGAATAAGAAAAAAACTATATAAAGTGCAAAATATTATGTTAGTTTTGGTTTGGAAGGGATTACAATCTGGTGAAATGTGGTATAAATTGTATTTAAATCTGGAAATTGTGGTTTGGTCATTTTGCTCCAGGCTGCACAAGATAAAACTCAAAATAAAGGAATGAATTTGATAAATAATTAACCTTCTTGGGTACATACAATGACATATCAGAAGTAGGAAATTGGATGTGTACATTTTTACGTGGATGACGATATTTTTAAATCCTACGGAATTACATTTGTGAAAAAAAGAATTTTGTTAAATGTTATATTATCTTTTTTTACAAATATTGGTTTTTTCATTTTGCGCCAGGCAGCACAAGATACAACTCAAAATTAAGGAATGAATTTGATAAATAATTAATTAACCTTCTTGGGTACATACATATCGGAGGTAGGAAATAGGATGTGTGTATATTTACTTGGATGACAATATATTTAAATCCTATGGTATTACATTTGGGAAAAAAGAGATGTTACATTCTCTTTTTACAAATAAACATAAAGCGCTAATCAATTAAGAAAAACATGGCTTTAACAATGGATACATTTATATAAGTATACCCATGATTATCAAAACTCAATCATTTTACACACTTGAAATTTTATTTTTTAAAAATTGGGACGGGTTAATGTATATATATATATATATATATATATATATATATATATAGATAGATAGATAGATAGATAGATAGATAGATAGATAGATAGATAGATAGATATATATATATATATATATATATATATATATATATATATATATATATAGATAGAGATAGATAGATAGATATATATATATATATATATATATATATATATATATAAATATATATATATATATATATATAGAGATAGATATATATATAGATAGAAAGAGAGATAGATAGATATATATATATATATATATATATATATATATATATATATATATATATATATATAGATAGATAGATATAGATAGATAGATATAGATATAGATATATATAGATATATATAGAAATATATATATATATAGATATATAGATATATATACAATGTTTTTTTTATGAAAACATACTTTTGTTTTTATTTTGCGAAAAATAAATTGGGTGTTTATTTTTATTTGATAAACAATTTAACAAAAAAATGACAATCTTGTTGTTGTAGACGTGAAAAACGGTTGCGAGATTCTTCTTTTATATAATAATTCCTTGTTTTACATTTTTATGATAATGTATAATTTAAAAAAAAAACAACAATGCAGTAGTGTGTTTAAATTTTGATGAAGATATCTATATATCAAATATTGAGTTTTTGTTGTAAATTTAAGATTATGTTTTCACAATTTTTAGATTTAAAAAAAATTTAGTTCAAGGGCACGAAAAGGGGTACATCCATGGGCGCCCACAGAAAACTTTATAGGGGGAAGGGGGGGGAATCGATTAACTTTCGGGGGGGGGGGCAAAAATCGGGATCCCATCGGAATCGAGAAATCGACGGGATCGGGATCCCACCGGGATCTGGATTCCAGCAGGATCCCGAGCCACAAGAAAATGGGATCCAACGGGATCGGGATCACACCAGGAAACGGGATTGCACCGGGATTGGCGTAAAAATGGGACTAGGGTCCCATTGGGATCGGGGTCCTAATGCAATCCCGGGCGACGCCGGGTATATCGGCTAGTATATATCTAAAAGTGAAAGTAAGTTTGTTTGTTTGTGGCTGGATTTGTTCCACATACGTTTTTACATGGATTGGTGGATCGTACCCAAACTTGGCACATATATCCATCATGATCCAAAAGGAACTCTTAAGGGGTTATGAACTTTTTGTAACATTACGTTTGTGGCCGGGGTCCCGAATTAGTTGTTTTTTTTCCTTGAGCTTTATAAATAAAATTAAATTAGGACTCTTACATGAATAGATGGATCTTGACCAAACTTAGTACAAATGAACTTGATTATCCATAATAAAAATCCGAAGGGTGCTGAACTCATAATATCCATTATTTTAGTGCCGGGGGCCCCATTTCATTTTTCCTTATATAAGCTGTAGAAATATCAATGTGCTTAATACTCGTACATGAATGGATGGACCTTGAGCAAACTTATTACACATACACATGCTCATCCATATTCAAATACCGAATGTAATGAACCCATAATATCCATTTCTCTGGGGGCCCCAGTTAATTTTTCCTTATATAAACTATTTGAATATCAATAGGATTAGACAACGCTATAGGTTCTATGTGAATTTATGGATCTGACCCTAGCTCTGGTCATTAGGCTTCTTAGTCCGTATTGAAATATCGGTGGATTTAAAACTAATAATAAGCAATCTAGTATTTTCCAGAAAGTTCGATAATTTTAAAAAGCTATATCTGTGGCATTTTTAAGTAGATTTTAATGGAATAAATTTTAAATTTTAACACTATTATTAATCCGTCTGATATTTATAGGACCCCCTTTCTCAGGCTAAGCTAAATTGGTACAGTTATGGAATACCCCCCCCCCCCTTGTGGCCCCATGATTAACTTAAAAGAAAATTATAATTATTGTATTTGTTGAAGATTTTTATCGTCTTCAAAAAATAATTAGAAAAGTAGTTTTACACATGTTTTGAGCAGGTTATTAAATTTAATGTAGAATTTTCCAGAAAGTTCTAAATTGTTTCACGGAGATATATTGTGGGATCTAAGGGATGATGAATTTTTAGATCTCTTCCTTTCTATACTGTCCCGGAGTTTACCGTTCTTTCAGTAACACTGAGTAATTTTTTTATACGGGATATCAAAGAGGTCGGGATCCCATCATAATCTTTATTCCAAAGAGATCAGGATCCCATCAGAAAACGGGATCCCACCTGGATCGGGATCCCAACCTTAAATGGATCCACCGGGATCGGGATAAAACCGGGAAACATTACTGCTTCGGGATCGGTGTCAGAATGGGATTAGGGTTCCAAAGGGATCTGGGTCACACAAGGATGGGGTCCTAATGAAATCCCGTGCAACGCTGGGTATATTGACTAGTATAAATATAATTTCAAAAAGAACTAACGCATTAGTAGATTAAATTTCAATCAAATACAAATTTCGACATTTCAATTTTTGTGTGGCACAATAATTATGTGTCTGAATTGGATAAACATTTTACAATATTCCGTTTGGGGTCAGGGGCCCTAAATTTGTCTTTTTTTGTTTTTATATGAGCTATAAAAGTATAGTTTTAAAATAGAGCTAATGCATGAGTGGATGGAATTTAATCAAATGCAAACAGCAATATTTCCGTTTGTGTGTGACATAATTTAGTAGGTTTCTGAATTCGGACAACCATTTTGCAATGTTCAGCTTTGGACTGGGGGGGGGGGGGGGGGGTAAATTTGTTTTTTTTTTGGCTAAATTAGTTTTTTTTCTGAAATGAGCTATTTAAATATAATTTCCGTATTCGTTCCTTTACAATTCATCTGATTGCGATAAAACTTTGGTGAGTTATGTGCATGCCACAAAAGGTTTCTGAATAAGTACAACCATTTAACAATATTCCGTTTGGGGCCGGGGGCCCTATATTTCTTTTTTACCTAAACGGGCTTTGTACATTGACTTTCAAGCATAGCTATTGCATTGGTGGATGGAATTGAATCAAATACAAACTGTTACATTTTAACTTTGTATGTGACACAACAAGTAGATTTCTGAATAAGTACATCTATTTTACAATATTCCGTTTGGTGCCGATGGCCCTAAATGTGTTTATAAATGTTCTAAATAAGCGATATAGATATAATTTCAAACATGACTATTGCTTGGGGTGGATCAGGTGTGTGGATCAATCGCTACAGGTGTGTGGATCAATCGCTACAGGTGTGTGGATCAATCGCTACAGGTGTGTGGATCAATAGCTACAGGTGTGTGGATCAATAGCTACAGGTGTGTGGATCAATCGCTACAGGTGTGTGGATCAATCGCTACAGGTGTGTGGATCAATGGCTACAGGTGTGTGGATCAATCGCTACAGGGGTGTGGATCAATCGCTACAGGTGTGTGGATCAATCGCTACAGGTGTGTGGATCAATCGTTACAGGTGTGTGGATCAATCGCTACAGGTGTGTGGATCAATCGCTACAGGTGTGTGGATCAATCGCTACAGGGGTGTGGATCAATCGCTACAGGTGTGTGGATCAATCGATACAGGTGTGTGTATCAATCGCTACAGGTGTGTGGATCAATTGCTACAGGTGTGTGGATCAATTGCTACAGGTGTGTGTATCAATCGCTACAGGTGTATGGATCAATCGCTACAGGTGTGTGGATCAATTTCTAAGGTGTTTGGATCAATTGCTACATGTGTGTGGATCAATCGCTACAAGTGTGTGGATCAATCGCTACAAGTATGTGGATCAATTGCTACAGGTGTGTGGATCAATCGCTACAGGTGTGTGGATCAATCGCTACAACTGTGTGGATCAATCGCTATAAGTGTGTTGATCAATCGCTACAAGTGTGTGGATCAATCGCTACAAGTGTGTGGATCAATTGCTACAGGTGTGTGGATCAATCGCTACAAGTGTGTTGATCAATTTCTACAAGTGTGTGGATCAATCGCTACAAGTGTGTGGATAAATCGCTACAGGTGTGTGGATCAATCGCTACAAGTGTGTGGATCAATCGCTACAAGTGTGTTGATCAATTTCTACAAGTGTGTGGATCAATTGCTACAGGTGTGGATCAATCGCTACAGGTGTTTGGATCAATTGCTACAAGTGTTTGGATCAATTGCTACAAGACTGTGGATCAATCGCTACAAGTGTGTGGATCAATCGCTACAAATGTGTGGATCAATCGCTACAAGTGTGTGGATCTATCGCTACAAGTGTGTGGATCAATTGCTACAGGTGTGTGGATCAATCGCAACAGGTGTGTGGATCAATCGCTACAAGTGTGTGGATCAATCGCTACAAGTGTGTGGATCAATCGCTACAAGTGTGTTGATCAATCGCTACAAGTTTGTGGATCAATCGCTACAAGTGTGTTGATCAATCGCTACAAGTGTGTGGATCAATCGCTACAAGTGTGTGGATCAATCGCTACAGGTGTGTGGATCAATCGCTACAAGTGTGTGGATCAATCGCTACAAGTGTGTGGATCAATCGCTACAAGTGTGTGGATCAATCGCTACAAGTGTGTGGATCAATCGCTACAAGTGTGTGGATCAATCGCTACAAGTGTGTGGATCAATCACTACAAGTGTGTGGATCAATCGCTACAAGTGTGTGACTCAATCGCTACAAGTGTGTGGATCAATCGCTACAAGTGGGTGGATCAATCGCTACAAGTGTGTGGATCAATCACTACAAGTGTGTGGATCAATCGCTACAAGTGTGTGGATCAATCGCTACAAGTGGGTGGATCAATCGCTACAAGTGTGTGGATCAATCGCTACAAGTGGGTGGATCAATCGCTACAAGTGGGTGGATCAATCGCTACAAGTGTGTGGATCAATCGCTACAAGTGTGTGGATCAATCGCTACAAGTGTGTGGATCAATCGCTACAAGTGTGTGGATCAATCGCTACAAGTGTGTGGATCAATCGCTACAAGTGTGTGGATCAATCGCTACAAGTGTGTGGATCAATCGCTACAAGTGTGTGGATCAATCGCTACAAGTGTGTGGATCAATCGCTACAAGTGTGTGGATCAATCGCTACAAGTGTGTGGATCAATCGCTACAAGTGTGTGGATCAATCGCTACAAGTGTGTGGATCAATCGCTACAAGTGTGTGGATCAATCGCTACAAGTGTGTGGATCAATCGCTACAAGTGTGTGGATCAATCGCTACAAGTGTGTGGATCAATCGCTACAAGTGTGTGGATCAATCGCTACAAGTGTGTGGATCAATCGCTACAAGTGTGTGGATCAATCGCTACAAGTGTGTGGATCAATCGCTACAAGTGTGTGGATCAATCGCTACAAGTGTGTGGATCAATCGCTACAAGTGTGTGGATCAATCGCTACAAGTGTGTGGATCAATCGCTACAAGTGTGTGGATCAATCGCTACAAGTGTGTGGATCAATCGCTACAAGTGTGTGGATCAATCGCTACAAGTGTGTGGATCAATCGCTACAAGTGTGTGGATCAATCGCTACAAGTGTGTGGATCAATCGCTACAAGTGTGTGGATCAATCGCTACAAATGTCTCGATCAATCGCTACAAGTGGGTGGATCAATTGCTTCAAGTGTGTGGATCAATCACTACAAGTGTGTGGATCAATCGCTACAGGTGTGCGGATCAATCGCTACAAGCTTGTGGATCAATCGCTACAAGTGTGTGGATCAATCGCTACAAGTGTGTGGATCAATCGCTACAAATGTCTGGATCAATCGCTACAAGTCTGTGGATCAATCGCTACAAATGTCTCGATCAATCGCTACAAGTGGGTGGATCAATTGCTTCAAGTGTGTGGATCAATCACTACAAGTGTGTGGATCAATCGCTACAAGTGTGTGGATCAATCGCTACAAGTGTGTGGATCAATCGCTACAAGTGTGTGGATCAATCGCTACAAGTGTGTGGATCAATCGCTACAAGTGTGTGGATCAATCGCTACAAGTGTGTGGATCAATCGCTACAAGTGTGTGGATCAATCGCTACAAGTGTGTGGATCAATCGCTACAAGTGTGTGGATCAATCGCTACAAGTGTGTGGATCAATCGCTACAAGTGTGTGGATCAATCGCTACAAGTGTGTGGATCAATCGCTACAAGTGTGTGGATCAATCGCTACAAGTGTGTGGATCAATCGCTACAAGTGTGTGGATCAATCGCTACAAGTGTGTGGATCAATCGCTACAAGTGTGTGGATCAATCGCTACAAGTGTGTGGATCAATCGCTACAAGTGTGTGGATCAATCGCTACAAGTGTGTGGATCAATCGCTACAAGTGTGTGGATCAATCGCTACAAGTGTGTGGATCAATCGCTACAAGTGTGTGGATCAATCGCTACAAGTGTGTGGATCAATCGCTACAAGTGTGTGGATCAATCGCTACAAGTGTGTGGATCAATCGCTACAAGTGTGTGGATCAATCGCTACAAGTGTGTGGATCAATCGCTACAAGTGTGTGGATCAATCGCTACAAGTGTGTGGATCAATCGCTACAAGTGTGTGGATCAATCGCTACAAGTGTGTGGATCAATCGCTACAAGTGTGTGGATCAATCGCTACAAGTGTGTGGATCAATCGCTACAAGTGTGTGGATCAATCGCTACAAGTGTGTGGATCAATCGCTACAAGTGTGTGGATCAATCGCTACAAGTGTGTGGATCAATCGCTACAAGTGTGTGGATCAATCGCTACAAGTGTGTGGATCAATCGCTACAAGTGTGTGGATCAATCGCTACAAGTGTGTGGATCAATCGCTACAAGTGTGTGGATCAATCGCTACAAGTGTGTGGATCAATCGCTACAAGTGTGTGGATCAATCGCTACAAGTGTGTGGATCAATCGCTACAAGTGTGTGGATCAATCGCTACAAGTGTGTGGATCAATCGCTACAAGTGTGTGGATCAATCGCTACAGGTGTGTGGATCAATCGCTACATGTGTTTGGATCAAACGCTACAAGAGTGTGGATCAATCGCTACAAGTGTGTGGATCAATTGCTACAGTTATGTGGATCAATCGCTACAAGTGTGTGGATCAATCACTACAAGTGTGTGGATCAATCGCTACAAGTGTGTGGATCAATCGCTACAAGTGTGTGGATCAATCGCTACAGGTGTGTGGATCAATCGCTACAGGTGTGTGGATCAATCGCTATAAGTGTGTGGATCAATCGCTACAAGTGTGTGGATCAATTGCTACAGGTGTGTGGATCAATCGCTACAGGTGTGTGGATCAATCGCTACAAGTTTGTGGATCAATTGCTACAAGTGTGTGGATCAATCGCTACAAGTGTGTTGATCAATTGCTACAGGTGTGTGGATCAATCGCTACAAGTTTGTTGATCAATCGCTACAGGTGTGTGGAGCAATCGCGACAGGTGTGTGGATCAATCGCTACAAGTGTGTGGATCGATCGCTACAGGTGTGTGGATCAATCGCTATAGGTGTGTGGATCAATCGTTACAAGTGTGTGGATCAATTGCTACAGGTGTGTGGATCAATATATATATATATATAGAGAGAGAGAGAGCGAGAGAGAGAAAGAGAGAGAGACATAGAGAGAGACAGAAAGAGAGAGAGACATAGAGAGAGAGAGACACACACAGAGGGAGAGAGACAGAGATTGTGGAACAAGTTGTGCAGTGCAGAGTTAAGAGATAAAATCAAACATTTAAAAAGTTGTGTGAGGGCCCATAGAGGGAAAGGAAAGTGGAACTCTCTGTCAATGAAAAGATGGCCTTGGCCTTGGCCTTTTTTTATCTGGTAAATTTAAAGAACCATTCTTTGTAATTCAGACTTAAAGCTAAACCCCCCCCCCCACCAAGATGTTCCCACAAACCCCTTAATACCCAGATTTCCAAACGTTATTGGGGTCATAGCGTCCTTGCTGTATCCACGTTTTCCCACGGCTGCAGGGTGTTAAATTCTAACAAGTGCACTATCACACAGTGAAGTTTTCTGAAAAGTCTTCACTCCCTGATTAGTGACTGACAACCAACTCATTTTTTAAATAACAAACATGGGGAAATTTCAATTATCAGATGAATTAACTAATTTCCATTTCTATGTGAACACAAAGTGCCAGAGCGTTCTTGAAACTACTAGCGAATCAATATACTTAATAGTATACTTTTATAGTGTTTATAGAGCGCCTTATAATAGCAGCCTTGTATAGAGTGCCTAATAATAGCAGCCTTGTATAGAGTGCCT
>CAXITT010000271.1:107531-118094 GCA_964033795.1 Lymnaea stagnalis
TTTTTGGCTGATTAATTGTCCGATTTAAAGGAAACTTTAAAACCTTGGTGCTTTAAAATTGTTAAATGGGGGGGGGGGGGAGACCAGTTCCTTTTCTCTTCATCACCGTTGGAGGTCGGATTATAGTTGTAAAAAAATAATACTAAAAGATTCCTATGTAAACTGAACATATTTGATAACTTATATGTCGTGGGGAAAAACACAGTATCATATTTAACTAGAAGATCAATTTTAATGAACATACAGTTATAAATATCTCGATGGAATGTATGAGCCTGCTTTTAGCTGATGAGATGCTTGATGTCCTCTTAACATTTGCCACTGATAGTCGTAAAAAGTGATGTAACTCGTGATGTAAAAATTGAAGTAAGTAAATGGCAATTGGATGCGACTGGTTGTGTTGGTCCATGTTACGCACTGGCTTCTAATAGGAGAAAGTCATCTCCTATTTTAATTGGCTCGTTGTAAACAATGCCTAACAAAGGACGATGCCACTGAGTCAACAATATCTTCTTCTTCTTCTTTATTTTAAGGGCCCACGATCAATGAATTGATCATTCTGGCTCCTATGTTTCAGAGAGGTTTGCGATGTTACTGTCCATGGGTTTCAATGGGATACTTCACTGGTTGCAAGGGCGACTCAGCAGTGGTGTTATGAACTGGGGGTTGGAATACAGGAGGCAATAGACACAAATGTATCGAGTGTAGCCGCCTCAACTGTTGCTTTTGGAAGCTTGTTCCAGTCCCCTATTGTCTTCGGCAGGAATGAGGAGCTTCTGTACTTCGTTCTTGTTTTTACCAGCCGGAACTGTTTGTCGTGACTTCGTCGCAGTCTGGGGGGAAGATTAACGAGTTTCTGTTTGATTCCGGAGCAGTGCACCAGTCCATTTGTTATCTTGTACAACATGGTGAGCCTGGATAGTCGTCGTCGTTCTTCCAATGTCGACCAGCCCAGTGTTTCCAGCATGCTGCCAACACTCGAGGTGCTTCTGTAGCGGTTCATGACAAAGCGTGCTGCCCGTCGCTGGACCGCCTCCAACCTGTCGATGCTTTTCTGGGTAAATGGGTCCCAGACTGTAGAAGCATACTCTAAAAGAGGTCGGACAAAGGCTTTATAGGCTTTTTCTTTCACGCTTGAGTTGCCGATCTTCAGATTGCGCCTTAGGAACCCCAGGGTCTTGTTTGCCCGGTTGCACACACTGTTAATGTGCTCGTCCCAGCGGACCTCTCTTTGGATGGTAACACCCAAGTACTTAACGGAGGAAACTGGCTCAAGAATATGGCCATGCAGTTCGTAAGAGTGGTTTAGAGGGAACCTGCTTCTGGAGACTGACAGGGTTTGGCACTTGACGGGATGAAATTCCATGTCCCAGCTTATCTCCCACTCAGCTAACCGATTGAGGTCTTGTTGAAGCTGGCTCTGGTCAGAGCTGTTTACGATTGTCCTATATACCGCCGTGTCGTCTGCGAACAGTCTTGCTTGAGAGGTCAGCTTCTCGGGCAGATCATTGATATATGCTAGGAACAAACAAGGGCCTAGCACTGAGCCCTGGGGGACCCCTGACTTAACACCGACAAAGGAGGAGGTTTTGCCATCTACCACTACTGCCTGGCATCGGTCGCTGAGGAAGCTAGAGATCCATGTTTTGGTAGTGCCTTGGATCCCATATCTATGCAGTTTGTGCAATAGCAAGCTATGGTTGACACGGTCAAACGCTTTTGAAAAGTCCAGCACAAGCACATCAGTCTGCTTGCTGTTCTCCAAGTTGGTCGTCAACTCTTCAGCAAATTCAAGGAGTTGGGTCTCGCATGATCTGTTGACTCGAAAGCCATGCTGACAGTCATTGAGTATATTATTTCTCTCCAGGTGATTCATGACCGCGCTTACGATTATGTGTTCCAATAGTTTACATACTACGCTAGTGAGGGATACAGGGCGGTAATTGGCTGGGTCGTAATGTTCTCCTTTTTTGTAGATCGGAGTGACATACGCTGTTCTCCAGTCAGTTGGAACTTTGCCTGTGAATAGCGACGATTGGAAAAGGATTGTTAATGCAGGAGCGATTTCTTCGGCCAATACTTTTAGCACTCGTGGCTTGATGTTGTCAGGACCACATGCCTTGAAGGGGTTAATGGTTTTAAGAAGTTTTAAAGATACGACACCCAAAACAGTTGCCAGTTACAATTAATAAGATTTATTAAGTTTTAATATAATTACAAAATAAAATAAAATATAATGACATCTTCAACTTACATTACGGTATGGTAGATGTTGTACCGGTACAAATTAACACAGTTCGTATAATGTGCCAAATGAGAAATGATTAAATGCGAAATAACACATATACAAGAACACAAAGAATATATCCGTCTTCTCGTCTTTCAATTCCCCGGCCTTATATATGGGTATCGCCTGTTTCTAAGAAGATTCGGAAGCAGAATATACATCGAGTCCAGAGAAACAGGGGATAGGTTGTTTGTTGGTAAACAAAGATCCAAAGAAAAATAGGACACGCCCACATGAATGCGTCTGCTAGATTGATACAGAATTTACAGCACGGGTAAAAATAGACGTTCTACATTACAGTCCAAATCTTGGCTAATACATACAACCACTACTTTTTATAGACAACATCACGTTATGACCACCATCAGCTATAACACTGGTTAGTTTAGACCAGTCCAGAAGCACCATCAGCTATAACATTTGCCGTTTTAGACCAACCAAGAGCACAATCAGCTATAACACTGGCTAGCTTAGGCCAGTCCAGAAGTAGAATCAGCTATAACACTGGATAGTTTAGACCAGCCCAGGAGCACAATCAGCTATAACACTGGCTAGCTTAGGCCAGTCCAGGAGCAGAATCAGCTATAACACTGGCTATTTTAGACCAACCAGGAGCACAATCAGCCATAACACTGGCTAGCTTAGGGTTGGTGTACCCGATGTGGTAAACTCATGGTGTCATCCCCTTCCACCCAACTCCCAGGATGGATTTCTTCTTGTTAAAATAAGTCCACAGTGACGAGCTGTAGAACATGTTGTGTCGTGTTCATTCACTCATGGCGATGAGTATCTACTTGTTTTGGGACAAGTCTTTCACTTGATAATAATAATTATTATTATTATTATTATTATTGATCTTATATAGCGCGGTGCCCCAGCCTAGGGCTGGGCTCACCGCGCTGTACATAAAACTATTAGCAAAAGAGACATAATCGTGACATTAAAATAAAATATATTTATGAAATAAAGAACAGCGTGTAACAAAAAAACAAAAACAAATGTATATTCACCCACCCCAGAACTTTTACATGGCAAACCATGGACGGCAGCCAGCAGGATCATTTATCAGTTAGAGGAGGGGAATCAGTCAGGGTAGTCTAGTTTAAAGAGATGTGTTTTGACTGCAGTTTTGAAGACTTGGGTGGTTGGTATATTGCGAATGTGTAGTGGCAAAGAATTCCGTTGTTTGGGGCGCAGAAAGAGAAAGATCGTTCACCATATGTTTTAGTGCGTGACTTGGGAATGGGCAGAATACGCGTGTCTGAGGAGGAGCGAAGCTGTCGAAGGGGTGAATAGACAGAAAGAAGTTTGGTTAGATAGAAAGGGCAGGAATCCGAGAAAAAGTTGTGACAGAGAACAGACAGCTTGTAGTCAATACGTGCCTGTGTAGGTAGCCAATGAAGTGAGTGGAGTAGTGGAGTGACGTGATCACGTTTTTTGCCTTTAGAACTAGCCTAGCTGCTGAGTTTTGAAATTTTCTGCAGTTTTTCTATCAAGTGTTTTGGTGATCCATTACAGAAGAGAGTTGTAATAGTCAAGACGAGAAAGAACAAGAGCACAGAGACATCCATCGACAGAGACCGCCTGCGTTCTATCGGAGAGGTAGGAACTAAACCAAGCCAAAACTAAACCAGAAATTCCAAAGTAATTTTCAAGGGTTTTGAAAAGGATTTAATGGTCAACAATGTCAAAGGTCGCACTGAGTTCTAAGAGGATCAGGGTGGAGACATTACAGCTGTCCACTTTGCGCGCAAGAGGTCATTATTGACTCTCAAGAGAGCTGTCTCAGTGCCGTGGAAAGGTCTGTAGGTCGACTGATACGAACTGAGAAAGAGTGGTCATTTAAGTAAGCAAAAAGTTGTTTTAGAACTAGTTTTTCAATGACTTTAGAAAAAAATGATAAGTCAGATACAGGTCTATAGTTTTTTTTTTTAATTTTCATCCAGACCAGGCTTCTTAAGCAATGGTTTGATGACAGCTGATTCACAAAGAGGGGAAACAGTGCCAGAAGACAAGCTTTCATTGATTATGTGGGTTATCGTTGGGAGCAAATGATCTAATGGCTCAACCAACAGGGGGTGGGGGGTGGGGGTGGGGATGGGATCCAAAGAACATGACGTAGGTTTAGATTTTAAAATTAAACTTATGACCTCAAGTTATGAAACAGGTTTTAAAATATCTTAATGTGAACTAAGACAAAGAAAAGAAGGCAAATCAAGGGGTGGTGCATCAAGACGAGCAAGCTCAGCGCAAATGCCAGCTACTTTGCTTGTAAAGAAATCACAGAAAATATCTGGTTGCTGGGGCAAAGGAAATACTGAAGGAAGAGCAGTCCCTTTGTTGCTCCCTCTAAGGTGGCTACAAACATCAAACAACTGCCTGCTGGTTTTGAACCCACGAGACAGTATATCTACTAGCAACAGCTACCAATACAACAAACACTTATCGGTTTGTTGAAAGATATGAATTTATTTAACAATTCCCTAACTAGGGCTGTTACATAATTACAGACTAATCATCAAATCGTTTCAGCCAATCACTCAGCAACACAGTCCAAACCGTCAAAACAGTATATCTGCCATCTAGCCACCATAACAACAACTAACGCGTCATTTCCCCTACCCAAGTACGTCACAACACCCTCACACCATCGATACAGTTACACATGAAATCACTAAACTAAACATCTTTTCCCTACCAAACATAACAAAAGTGATCTACATATAACAACAGTGATTCTCATACCCTTTACACACAGTAGTTATAATGGCAAAAACAAAAAATAAATAAATTGAGAGTCAAGAGGTAAATGTATTTAAGAACTGTAACATGTTCTTAGAATCGCCCGACCACTTCGTATTTTTATCAATGGAAAGCTTTATTTCTCATAATTTATATAAAATTTATACAAAAATAGCTTCCTGTCACTAATGAAAGTTACCGCAAACTTCCATCGTTGTTGAGTCATGGTCAAAGCGGTGTTTTTTAAACCTAATTAAAGTGTCAGCTCATTTCTGACGAATCAACCTTGAACTTTAAAGTACGCATTTTGATTGGTTACATGTGTTGAAAATTTACATGTGATTGGACATCTCTTGATGAAATGTGCTTAGACCGCGCTGTGTGTGCTGTATAGCTCTATATATAAGTACTTTTTCAATTTGGTGTCAGCCCCCTGAGAAGGTGTCATCCGGTGCGGTCTACACCCTTGCACCTCATAGCTACGCCACTGCTTACACTCATCACCTTTAAATGAATACTTCTGTTACTGAGCCAGTTTCTCAGCCAATATGGCACTCAACGTTTGCTGCTGCCTACGTGCAGGTCTGTCCTTGTCATCCATGTTAATTGGACTGTGATTCATAAATCTATCCCTAGGTTTACCTTTTACTCTTCCACTGCGTCTATCACTTCAGATGACAGACCACAAATCTCCAACTCTACCACTGTGTCTATCACTTCAGATGACAGACCACAAATCTCCAACTCTACCACTGTGTCTATCACTTCAGATGACAGACCACAAATCTCCAACTCTACCACTGTGTCTATCACTTCAGATTACAGACCACAAATCTCCAACTCTACTACTGTATCTATCACTTCATATGACAGACCACAAATCTCCAACTCTACCACTATATCTATCACTTCAGATGACAGACCACTAATCCCCAACTCTACCACTGTGTCTATCACTTCAGATGACAGACAACAAATCTCCAACTCTACCACTGTGTCTATCACTTCAGATGACAGACCACAAATCTCCAACTCTACCACTGTGTCTATCACTTCAGATGACAGACCACAAATCTCCAACTCTACCACTGTGTCTATCACTTCAGATTACAGACCACAAATCTCCAACTCTACTACTGTATCTATCACTTCATATGACAGACCACAAATCTCCAACTCTACCACTATATCTATCACTTCAGATGACAGACCACTAATCCCCAACTCTACCACTGTGTCTATCACTTCAGATGACAGACAACAAATCTCCAACTCTACCACTGTGTCTATCACTTCAGATGACAGACCACAAATCTCCAACTCTACCACTGTGTCTATCACTTCAGATGACAGACCACAAATCTCCAACTCTACCACTGTGTCTATCACTTCAGATGACAGACCACAAATCTCCAACTCTACCACTGTGCCTATCACTTCAGATGACAGACCACAAATCTCCAACTCTACCACTGTGTCTATCACTTCAGATGACAGACCACAAATCTCCAACTCTACCACTGTGTCTATCACTTCAGATGACAGACCACAAATCTCCAACTCTACCACTATATCTATCACTTCAGATGACAGACCACTAATCCCCAACTCTACCACTGTGTCTATCACTTCAGATGACAGATCACAAATCTCCAACTCTACCACTGTGTCTATCACTTCAGATGACAGACCACAAATCTCCAACTCTACCACTGTGCCTATCACTTCAGATGACAGACCACAAATCTTTAACTCTATTTCCCGTGTCTCGAAAAGCGTTTCCCCGTATATTTTCCGTCTCGTTACAACAAAATTCTACTAGATTCGCGTCCCACAGTCATTGACTTGCAACATCAGTACGCGCCACCACCCTACCCCCACCCCCCACTTCCGCACGCCTAGTCCATGTGTGAACCCGCTCATTAGCATCCGTCAAGTCAATTTTTTTTTTCTATCACAGCTAATTATTTCACGTCACCCATGGTCTTGGTGAACATTTCATTCGAGCTCCATTACGTGAACTTATTGGTGATACGCGTTCCCACACTGTCCACCTGGTGTCTTCCCACCTCACAACCTATCATGTCTCCCACACTGTATAGCTGGTGTCTTCCAGCCTCACAACCTATCATGTCTCCCACACTGTCCACCTGGTGTCTTCCCGCCTCACAACCTATCATGTCTCCCACACTGTCCACCTGGTGTCTCCCAGCCTCACAACCTATCATGTCTCCCACACTGTCCACATGGTGTCTCCCAGCCTCACAACCTGTCATGTCTCCCACACTGTCCACCTGGTGTCTTCCCGCCTCACAACCAATCATGTCTCCCACACTGTCCACCTGATGTCTCCCAGCCTCACAACCTATCATGCCTCCCACACTGTCCAATTGATGTCTCCCAGCCTCACAACCTATTATGTCTCCCACACTGTCCACCATGTGTGTCCCCACCTCACAACCTATCATTTCTTCACTTTTACTACCATAAACTCTGCCTATGCATGTTAACTCATGTACTCTACTTTTTGTCCGGTACTTACACCAATCGTTTTTCCATTCTCAGCCCCCTGGTCATTTCTTCACATATTAAAATATACTATTTATTTTTTTTTTCAACTATTTTTATATTCATAGGGATAAAATGCAAATATTAATATTTTTTTACGGTTAGGGATGTAGTAGGTTAGGGCCCTACATGGGCTGGTAGCGCCACTGATGATGATGTTAGCGGTTTGAGTAGGTTAGGGCCCTACATGGGCTGGTAGCGCCACTGATGATGATGTTAGCGGTTTGAGTAGGCTAGAGCCACTGATGAATCGAGAACATTTAAATTTACGCTAAAAACTAATATTTAAAAGCACGACGCTATTATTTATACTGATGATGATGACTTTTAGTTGATTGCTTTCGAGGAAGTAGGGTCATGTGACCCAAATTGACCCTTGACGCCCATGGATGTAATGAACTGTAAATTGTTTTCTTTGCTTCTATTTCAATACGGCAAAAGCACCAGCAATAGTTCAGAGCAGGGTTTCTTTCAGGCATACCTTTCGGGGGGGGGGGGGGGGGGGGGGGGGGGGCAGCGCTCCCCTGGAACAAGTCAAATGCCCCTCTGGGGAAAATGTGTCAATAAATTTTGTAATTAAAAAAAACTATCGGCACTCAATTTTATTTGTTATAACATTTTTAAAAAGTAGAAATGTGCGCCACTCACCGATTATAATTAATGGAACAAATAAAATATCCCTTTATTCGATATACGTTTTTCAGGTTAATGTTGTTACAGGCTCATAGAATTGGACTAGAAATATCCATAAATATCTCGTATTATTTTCAAAATTGGCCGCTCCTGATGATAAGCCTTATTGTACTTTTTATTCTTCGCATTTATCGTCATTTTTATTTATTTATATTTTTCTGCTTCACAAGTTGAAAGACTTAAATAACAATGTATTAAACTAACTTTGCATCGCTATAAAGGTCTATAAATTGAATAATGTTGTTGCTAGGTTTTAATCATGTGCAGTCTGTTTTCAAATTACATTTCCTCATAAAAGCATGACTGTTAACATAGAGATAAGTGTTCATGATAAAATGTATAAATAATGGCATCGTGCTTGTAAATATTAATTTTTAACGTAAATTTAAATGTTCTCGATTCCATCCATGTAGATTGAGTTAGATCAAATGAAACTTTTACAAATAATCATATTTGAAAACAAAACTAGGAATTTGACGTTTGCATACAACTAGTGGACGGTTCATCAATTCTTATTAAATTGAGTGCGTCTCTCATTGTGTCACACAGTTTCGGTCAGATTGAGTGTGTCTCTCATTGTGTCACACAGTTTTGGTCAGATTGAGTGTGTCTCTCATTGTGTCACACAGTTTCGGTCAGATTGAGTGCGTCTCTCATTGTGTCACACAGTTTCGGTCAGATTGAGTATGTCTCTCATTGTGTCACACAGTTTCGGTCAGATTGAGTGCGTCTCTCATTGTGTCACACAGTTTCGGTCAGATTGAGTGTGTCTCTCATTGTGTCACACAGTTTCGGTCAGATTGAGAGTTTCTCTCAATGTGTCACACAGTTTCGGTCAGATTGAAGGTTACTCTCATTGTGTCACACAGTTTCGGTCAGATTGAGTGCGTCTCTCAATGTGTCACACAATCACACAGTTTCGGTCAGATTGAGAGTTTCTCTCAATGTGTCACACAGTTTCGGTCAGATTGAAGGTTACTCTCATTGTGTCACACAGTTTCGGTCAGATTGAGTGCGTCTCTCAATGTGTCACACAGTTTCGGTCAGATTGAGTGTGTCTCTCATTGTGTCACAAAGTTTCGATCAGATTGAGTGCGTCTCTCATTGTGTCACACAGTTTCGGTCAAATTGAGTATGTCTCTCATTGTGTCCCACAGTTTCGGTGTGATTGAATGCGTCTCTCATTGTGTCACACAGTTCCAGTCTGATTGAGTGCGTCTCTCATTGTGTCACACAGTTTCGGTTCGAATGAGTGCGTCTCTCAATGTGTCACACAGTTTCGGTCAGATTGAGTGCGTCTCTCATTGTGTCACACAGTTTCGGTCAGATTGAGTGCGTCTCTCAATGTGTCACACAGTTTCGGTCTGATTGAGTGTGTCTCTCAATGTGTCACACAGTTTCGGTCTGATTAAGTGTGTCTCTGATTGTGTCACACAGTTTCGGTCAGATTGAGTGCGTCTCTCAATGTGTCACACAGTTTCGGTCAGATTGAGTGCGTCGCTCATTGTGTCACACAGTTTCGGTCAGTTTGAGTGCGTCTCTCATTGTGTCACACAGTTTCGGTCAGATTGATTGTGTCTCTCATTGTGTCACACAGTTTCCGTCAGATTGAGTGCGTCTCTCATTGTGTCACACAGTTTCAGTCCGATTGAGTGCGTCTCTCATTGTGTGACACAGTTTCGGTCAGATTGAGTGTGTCTCTCATTGTGTCACACAGTTTCGGTCAGATTGAGTGTGTCTCTCAATGTGTCACACAGTTTCGGTCAGATTGAGAGTGTCTCTCAATGTGTCACACAGTTTCGGTCAGATTGAGTGTTACTCTCATTGTGTCACACAGTTTTGGTCAGATTGAGTGCGTCTCTTAATGTGTCACACAGTTTCGGTCAGATTGAGTGTGTCTCTCAATGTGTCACAAAGTTTCGATCAGATTGAGTGCGTCTCTCATTGTGTCACACAGTTTCAGTCAGATTGAGTATGTCTCTCATTGTGTCACAAAGTTTCGATCAGATTGAGTGCGTCTCTATTGTGTCACACAGTTTCGGTCAGATTGAGTATGTCTCTCATTGTGTCACACAGTTTCGGTCAGATTGAGTGCGTCTCTCAATGTGTCACACAGTTTCGGTCAGATTGAGTGTCTCTCATTGTGTCACATAGTTTCGGTAAGATTGAGTGTGTCTCTCAGTGTGTCACACAGTTTCGGTCAGATTGAGTGTGTCTCTCAATGTGTCACACAATTTCGGTCAGATTGAGTGTGTCTCTCAATGTGTCACACA
>CAXITT010000271.1:128144-141328 GCA_964033795.1 Lymnaea stagnalis
CTCTCATTATGTCACACAGTTTCGGTCAGATTGAGTGTTACTCTCATTGTGTCACACAGTTTCGGTCAGATTGAGTGCGTCTCTCATTGTGTCACACAGTTTCAGTCAGATTGAGTGTGTCTCTCATTATGTCACACAGTTTCGGTCATATTGAGTATGTCTCTAAATGTGTCACACAGTTTCGGTCAGATTGAGTGTGTCTCTCATTGTGTCACACAGTTTCGATCAGATTGAGTGGGTCTTTCATTGTGTCAAACAGTTTCGGTCAGATTGAGTGCGTCTCTCATTGTGTCACACAGTTTCGGTTAGATTGAGTGCGTCTCTCATTGTGTCACACAGTTTCGGTCAGATTGAGTGTGTCTCTCAAAGTGTGACACAGTTTAGGTCAGATTGAGTTGGTCTCTCATTGTGTCAAACAGTTTCGGTCAGATTGAGTGCGTCTCTCATTGTGTCACACAGTTTCGGTCAGATTGAGTGCGTCTCTCATTGTGTCACACAGTTTCGGTCAGATTGAGTGTGTCTCTCAATGTGTGACACAGTTTCGGTCAGATTGAGTGTGTCTCTCATTGTGTCACACAGTTTCTATCAGATTGAGTGTGTCTCTCATTTTTTAACACATTTTCGGTCAGATTGAGTGTGTCTCTCATTGTGTCACACATTTTCGGTCAGATTGAGTGTGTCTCTTATTGTTTCACATTGTTTCGGTCAGATTGAGTGCGTCTCTCATTGTGTCACACAGTTTCGGTCAGATTGAGTGTGTCTCTCATTGTGTCACACAGTTTCGGTCAGATTGAGTGCGTCTCTCATTGTGTCACACAGTTTCGGTCAGATTGAGTGTGTCTCTCATTGTGTCACACAGTTTCGGTCAGATTGAGTGTGTCTCTCATTGTGTCACACAGTTTCGGTCAGATTGAGTGCGTCTCTCATTGTGTCACACAGTTTCGGTCAGATTGAGTGTGTCTCTCATTGTGTCACACAGTTTCGGTCAGATTGAGTGCGTCTCTCATTGTGTCACACAGTTTCGGTCAGATTGAGTGTGTCTCTCATTGTGTCACACAGTTTCGGTCAGATTGAGTGCGTCTCTCATTGTGTCACACAGTTTCGGTCAGATTGAGTGTGTCTCTCATTGTGTCACACAGTTTCGGTCAGATTGAGTGCGTCTCTCATTGTGTCACACAGTTTCGGTCAGATTGAGTGTGTCTCTCATTGTGTCACACAGTTTCGGTCAGATTGAGTGCGTCTCTCATTGTGTCACACAGTTTCGGTCAGATTGAGTGTGTCTCTCATTGTGTCACACAGTTTCGGTCAGATTGAGTGCGTCTCTCATTGTGTCACACAGTTTCGGTCAGATTGAGTGTGTCTCTCATTGTGTCACACAGTTTCGGTCAGATTGAGTGCGTCTCTCATTGTGTCACACAGTTTCGGTCAGATTGAGTGTGTCTCTCATTGTGTCACACAGTTTCGGTCAGATTGAGTGCGTCTCTCATTGTGTCACACAGTTTCGGTCAGATTGAGTGTGTCTCTCATTGTGTCACACAGTTTCGGTCAGATTGAGTGCGTCTCTCATTGTGTCACACAGTTTCGGTCAGATTGAGTGTGTCTCTCATTGTGTCACACAGTTTCGGTCAGATTGAGTGCGTCTCTCATTGTGTCACACAGTTTCGGTCAGATTGAGTGTGTCTCTCATTGTGTCACACAGTTTCGGTCAGATTGAGTGCGTCTCTCATTGTGTCACACAGTTTCGGTCAGATTGAGTGTGTCTCTCATTGTGTCACACAGTTTCGGTCAGATTGAGTGCGTCTCTCATTGTGTCACACAGTTTCGGTCAGATTGAGTGTGTCTCTCATTGTGTCACACAGTTTCGGTCAGATTGAGTGTGTCTCTCATTGTGTCACACAGTTTCGGTCAGATTGAGTGCGTCTCTCATTGTGTCACACAGTTTCGGTCAGATTGAGTGTGTCTCTCATTGTGTCACACAGTTTCGGTCAGATTGAGTGCGTCTCTCATTGTGTCACACAGTTTCAGTCAGATTGAGTGTGTCTCTCATTGTGTCACACAGTTTCGGTCAGATTGAGTGCGTCTCTCATTGTGTCACACAGTTTAGGTCATATTGAGTGTTTTTCTCATTGTGTCACACAGTTTCGGTCAGATTGAGTGCGTCTCTCATTATGTCACACAGTTTCGGTCAGATTGAGTGTGTCTTCCATTCTGTCACACAGTTTCGGTCAGATTGAGTGCGTCTCTCATTGTGTCACACAGTTTCAGTGAGATTGAGTGCGTCTCTCATTGTGTCACACAGGTGTGTCTCTCATTGTGTCACACAGGTGTGTCTCTCATTGTGTCACACAGGTGTGTCTCTCATTGTGTCACACAGGTGTGTCTCTAATTGTGTCACACAGGTGTGTCTCTCATCGTGTCACACAGGTGTGTCTCTCATTGTGTCACACAGGTGCTTTTCTCATTCTGTCACACAGGTGTGTGTCTCAAATTGTCACACAGGTGTGTCTCTCATTGTGTCACACAGGTGTGTCTCTCATTGTGTCACACAGGTGCGTTTCTCATTCTATCACACAGGTGTGTCTCTCATTGTGTCACACAGGTGTGTCTCTCATTGTGTCACACAGGTGCGTTTCTCATTCTTTCACACATGTGTGTCTCTCATTGTGTCACACATGTGTGTCTCTCATTGTGTCACACAGGTGTGTCTCTCATCGTGTCGCAGAGGTGTGTCTCTCATTGTGTCACACAGGTGCGTTTCTCATTGTGTCACACAGGTGTGTCTCTCATTGTGTCACACAGGTGTGTCTCTCATTGTGTCACACAGGTGTGTCTCTCATTGTGTCACACAGGTGCGTTTCTCATTCTGTCACACAGGTGTGTATCTCATTGTGTCACACAGGTGTGTCTCTCATTGTGTCACACAGTTTTGGGAACAACAGAGTCAAATGACGTTGTTTTTTGCTTGTTGTTTTTTTTTTTGCTAATTTAAAAAAAAATCACCTACACATTATACATTAATAAATATATGATGTCTTTTGGAAAAAACTCATGTCCTCTAACATAATTATGCCGGTTATTTACGATTTATACAAAATATAAATTTTGAAAATCCATAAACATGTGTGGCGCTTTCTACAAAGAGTTTGTTTTTTTCCTTTGACTTTGGTCAAACTTGGGAATATTAAGAAATAAACGGATGACTTTGGTTCTCTTTGTCGTTGGACATGTCAAATTATTTGAGCAGTTTCTTCTTTGTGATGGAGAGCTTTTTTGGAAGGAATGTTTTTGTTTCCTATTCAACATTTTTTGGTCAAGTCATTTATTTTTGAAGTAGTTTATCCCAAAAACTATAAACAAAAAAACTAAAAAAAGAAAAATAACTATTCAGTAATATATAAAATATATATTTGTATAACACACCTAGTCAAGCAGAGACGTCACTTGCCTTTTCGTGACCCCCCAACCCCCCCCCCCGCTACTTTTCAGTTTCAGTTTTGTCCTCCTAACATCTTAACTAGCACATAACCTGTTGCTCTCCACTTAAGTGGATCATGATTCAAAACAAAATATAAGTATGTGAATTATCAAAAATTTTCCGGGGACTATGAAAATATAAGGTGCGAGACTAAGCTACGCAGGATCTATCGACAAAAAAAAAACCCAATACATTTATGGGCCCCCAATGTGATTGAATTTTGTTCCTGAAGAGCATCCTACAGGTATTTTCTCTATCAGCTATCATACGCTCTTTTGTAGTTCACACATTATATAGGTGGTGTATGTTGATGTTGTATTCAGATAATTTCTCCAGGAGACTTCTAATAGTAAAATATATGAAAGTCTTAAATGGCCATACACACATTTTCTGAAAGAAACACTGAATTTAAATATGCCCCACAATGTACACTGCCTTTAGACATGCCCCACAATGCATCACTGCCTTTAGACATGCCCCGCAATGCATCACTGCCTTTAGACATGTCCCACAATGCATCACTGCCTTTAGACATGCCCCACAATGCATCACTGCCTTTAGACATGCCCCACAATGCATCACTGCCTTCAGACATGCCCCACATGCATCACTGCCTTTAGACATGCCCCGCAATGCATCACTGCCTTTAGACATGCCCCACAATGCATCACTGCCTTTAGACATGCCCCACAATGCATCACTGCCTTTAGACATGCCCCACAATGCATCACTGCCTTTAGACATGCCCCACAATGCATCACTGCCTTCAGACATGCCCCACAATGCATCACTGCCTTTAGACATGTCCCACAATGCATCACTGCCTTCAGACATGCCCCACAATGCATCACTGCCTTTAGACATGCCCCACAATGCATCACTGCCTTTAGACATGTCCCACAATGCATCACTGCCTTTAGACATGCCCCACAATGCATCACTGCCTTTAGACATGCCCCACAATGCATCACTGCCTTCAGACATGCCCCACAATGCATCACTGCCTTCAGACATGCCCCACAATGCATCACTGCCTTTAGACATGTCCCACAATGCATCACTGTCTTTAGAATCTTTTTGTTTAAATTAATGGGACCCTTGCCCACGCTTGTGCTCAAGACTCTTCGGATTCCTCAATTTCTGCTCCCCCCCCCCTTTTCCTTGACGTCGATCAATGTGAATTAACGGGGTTAAATCCTATCTTGTGCCAAATGATTATCTTGGATGCACCACAATGAGAATGACTTGAGTTGACGTATGGCGCTGGGCACCATAATGCCTCCCCCCGACACTTGAAAAATTATTTCCCCTGATCAAATAGACTTATCGAAAGATTCCGATCATATATACTTCAAAATGCACCACTTGATTTTTTAAATAATCCCACATTTTTCTGGTTAGGGACAAGCAATCGGGCTGCTTGATTTCTGCCTCCTCTGTCTGATCAAAATGGCGGCAGTGCTTGCTGGCCCTGACATGCTTGATTTCTGCCTCTTCTGTCTGATCAAAATAGCGGCAGTGCTTGCTGGCCCTGACAATTACAACCAACTTTGGTGCTGCTCCCCCCCCCCACCTTTCTACGTCACTGGCGTGAGCGTTTAAAGCCAGGGGACATTTTTAGTTTCCCCCCAAACTCTGATATCCATTATTTTCATCCATTAACGCAATAATCCCCGGCGAAAATCTGAAAAGCCCCCCCCCCACACCCAAGGGGAAATTGTCTGAAAGAAACACTGGTTCAGAGTAGATAATTATTGGTAACATGTGGTTTCCAAAATCGCTATCACATAATTTATATTTAAAAAATCTGATGAACGAACGAAATACTTGTAATGCAAAGCACAAACAGAATACTTTGCCAGAAAAGCCGGCATCTTTAAGTTTACTGCTTATCCAGAGAGATAACACAAAATTACAAATTACAAATTTAATAGAGGTCCCCCCAAGAGGCTCACGTCTTATCGTCCTATTTTTACAAGAACAAGGTGCACATCGGAGCAATGTGCACATCGGAGCAATGTGCACACCGGAGAAATGTGCACACCGGAGCAATGTGCACACCAGAGCAATGTGCACATCGGAGCAATGTGCACACCGGAGCAATGTGCACACCGGAGCAATGTGCACACCGGAGCAATGTGCACACCGGAGCAATGTGCACACCGGAGCAATGTGCACATCGGAGCAATGTGCACACCGGAGCAATGTGCACACCGGAGCAATGTGCACACCGGAGCAATGTGCACACCGGAGCAATGTGCACACCGGAGCAATGTGCACACCGGAGCAATGTGCACACCTGAGAAGCATGTCACCTGACAAAGGAGAAAAGCATGAGTTTCATGGGGACGTTCGGAAAAGGTGACATAAGAATATGTTTACCGCACTATGGGGGACACAAACCCTAGTCAAAAGGTGACATATGTTTACCGCACTATGGGGGACAGAAACCCTAGTCAAAAGGTGACATATGTTTACCGCACTATCGGGGACACAAACCCTAGTCAAAAGGTGACATATGTTTACCGCACTATGGGGGACACAAACCCTAGTCAAAAGGTGACATATGTTTACCGCACTATGGGGGACACAAACCCTAGTCAAAAGGTGACATATTTTTACCGCACTATGGGGGACACAAACCCTAGTCAAAAGGTGACATATGTTTACCGCACCATGGGGGACACAAACCCTAGTCAAAAGGTGACATATGTTTACCGCACCATGGGGGACACAAACCCTAGTCAAAAGGTGACATATGTTTACCGCACCATGGGGGACAGAAACCCTAGTCAAAAGGTGACATATGTTTACCGCACTATGGGGGACACAAACCCTAGTCAAAAGGTGACATATGTTTACCGCACTATGGGGGACACAAACCCTAGTCAAAAGGTGACATATGTTTACCGCACCATGGGGGACACAAACCCTAGTCAAAAGGTGACATATGTTTACCGCACCATGAGGACACAAACCCTAGTCAAAAGGTGACATATGTTTACCGCCATATGGGGACACAAACCCTAGTGAAGCGACTGTCAATTTATACTTGCCTCAGCCTTCTGCATTACAAAGATATTATTGACGTCAACCATATGTTTTCGGCTTTGTTCTTCTTAAAGTTTAAGACTGCATTATCGTTGCCAGATTAATGCAATATATACGGACCAACAGTTTTAATCTTCGACATTTTATTAATCTGATGTATACGGACCGAAGTTTACATCTTCAACATTGAATTAATCTGATGTATACGGACCAACAGTTAGGAGCAACACATTACAGAATATTCTGAATTCTAAACCTACGTCATGTTCTTTGGACCACATCCCCACCCCTACCCCCCTGTTGGTTGAGTCATTTGGTCTTTTACTCCCAACGATATATCGACCATCCTCAAAACTGCACTCAAAACACATCTCTTTAAACTCTACTATCCTGACTGATTCCCTCCTCTGACCAATAAACGATGCTGCTGGCTGCCGTCCACGGCTTGACATGTAAATAGTTCTTGAATGTGTGAAGTGAATATACATTTGTTTTGTTTTATTTAATTAATGTATGTTAAATTTTAAGTTCATAATTATGTTTGTTAAATTGTATGTACAGCATGGTGAGCCCAGCCCTAGGTTGTACGTACAGCATGGTGAGCCCAGCCCTAGGTTGTATGTACAGCATGGTGAGCCCAGCCCTAGGTTGTATGTACAGCATGGTGAGCCCAGCCCTAGGTTGTATGTACAGCATGGTGAGCCCAGCCCTAGGTTGTATGTACAGCATGGTGAGCCCAGCCCTAGGTTGTATGTACAGCATGGTGAGCCCAGCCCTAGGTTGTATGTACAGCATGGTGAGCCCAGCCCTAGGTTGTATGTACAGCATGGTGAGCCCAGCCCTAGGTTGTATGTACAGCATGGTGAGCCCAGCCCTAGGTCGGGGTAACGCGCTATATAAAACTATTACTAATAATATACCGAAATATGTGTCCAGGGTTGGCAGATGTGGGAGTCGGCACCGGTTCACATATGATCCGACTGTTTTTTTCCAAGACGCAAGACAGATGTCATTTATGGTAATGAAACTAATACACATATCGTTAACATACTGATAGCTATGAATCTTATCGAGGCTATATCCTCCACCCACCCACAAAGTTTATAATCTTTAATGTGTAAGATATTTATTCTATTTTAATCTAAGTATTTTGTGCTGGATTGTTAGGACTAAATTTTGTGCAAAAAATGATGACGCTGGGAATGAAATATCAACTTCCGTTTACAATTATTGCAAAACAAAATGGGGTATTGTTTACCTAACCAGAATGGCTGACTTTCTGTAACGTTAAATGATAGATGTGAAGTAACGATTGTAGTGAAATATTTTAGGAGATGAAACATATCATCCAAGACATATCACTTTATAAGGACGCCCACATGAAGAAACATCATGCAAGGCATTAAATACACACTGAACTCAATTATCAGACAGTGTATTTAACCCTAACTTGGATACACAAATGCACCACATGACATTTTACGTCCAGTGCCTATTAGGATGTGCCAGGACATTGGCTATTGATGTCCTCGTGTTGGCAGTGCTGTATGTAGGATTGAACAATGTCGTGTTTGGAGGAGAAGAGGATCTCACTGAGAGTAAGTTTTAATAATATTTCTTCATCGAAAATAAAAGAAATAATACACATTAATATGATTGCATCATCAAACTTACATTGAACATCAACCAAAATATCCCCGTATATAATCAATAATATGTATATAAGCTAGGCTGGCCATATCAAGCTTAAAATACGAAGCGATTTAAATACAGTCAGAATGTTAAGAACAATGGCAAGGATAATTTATTCTTTTCGAAAATGGAATAAATTTCATAGCGCAATAAATAAAATATGTCTGATTTTATTTTAGTATATATTAAAGTATTATTATAATAATCTTAAAATACATTAAAAATAACAATTCAACGACGATTTTAAGAATTTGAACGTTAGGATTACTTTTCTTTTTATGAAAAACGAGATCATGTATTTATAAATGTTTCTTGAAACAAAATGATGCTTGAAAAGTAAACAGCATTAAATATAGAATTCTTTTTTAAGGCATTATAATGAGTTTTTGCAATAGCAGGTGGAAAATATAAAAAAAATGTCTACCATTCCTGTAATATCGGGTCATATATTCTATTAAATATATATATATATATAAAGATATATAAAGTGGTACCCTGGGTAAAGAACTTAATTCGTTACATAAATTGGTTTGTAACCCAAAACATTCGTAACCAGAAACATTGACATGCATCAAATAGAAACATTGACATGCATCAAATAGAAACATTGACATGCATCAAATAGAAACATTGACATGCATCAAATAGAAACATTGACATGCATCAAATAGAAACATTGACATGCATCAAATAGAAACATTGACATGCATCAAGTAGAAACATTGACATGCATCAAATAGAAACAATCCTTTTCAAGATGAAGAATCGTTATTTTTGGTGGTGTATATTGTCTTCTTTGTTCCCCAGTAGCTTTTGTAGATTGAAATGGGAACAGTTGCCTGCTGTTATCCTTTCTTTCACCTCTGACATTATCTCATTGTGCTCATTTATAGTTGCCCCTAGATATTTGAATGTGTCCACTCTCTCAAATTTGTGGTGGTTTATATTGATGTTATCATCAGCATGGGAGTTTCTTGACATTATCATATATTTTGTCTTCGGTTCATTTATATCAAGGCCAGCTTTGAATGAGGCATTTTCAAGTTCCCTGAATGCTTTAATTATGAAATGGTTGGCTATATAAGGTTCCTGATGGTCGTTGCTCTGTAGTATCTCTCTGGAAATAGTTTGTTATGGTTCCACTGGTGCTAATGTGAATGCTTCTAATAACTTTTTCTAGCGTGATGTTAAACAGGATACATGATAGTGAGTCTCCTTGTCTGAGGCCCCGATTAACTATGAACTCCCTAGAATATTCTCCCTGAATCTTGATTCTGCTTTTGGAGTTGGCCATTGTCATGTGTATGAGCCGGGTAAGCTTGTTAGGGACTCCAAGTTCTTGTAAAGCATTGTATAAGTAATTCCTGTTTACACTATCGTATGCTGTTTTGTAATCCACATATAGTTGGTGTATGTCGATGTTATATTCGTAGCATTTCTCCAGGAGACATCTTTTGTAAAAATATGATCCGTGGTTGACCTATTCTGCCGGAATCCACATTGATAGTCCCCTAGGATCTGTTCACTGTACTTTTCCAATTTTCTCGCAATAAGTTTTGTGAGGATTTTGTACATTACATTAAGAAGGGAGATACCTATATAGTTTGAGCATATCAGCTTAGTTACTTTTTTGTGGATTGGGATTATGAGTGCTGTGTCCCATTCAGTTGGCATTGCTTCCTCCTGCCAGATTATGGTTATAAGTTCGTGTATTTGTCTATGCATTTCGCTATCACCTAGCTTTATGACTTCTGCAGGGATAAGGTCTATTCCTGGGGCTTTGTTATTTTTCATGGTGGAGATTACATCTTTTATTTTATTTAAGCAGCACCACGACCGTCTTTACCTGCACTTTTATTTATTTCTACTTTCAAGCAGCACCACTACCATCTTTACCTCCACTGTTATACCTTTCTTCTTCCAAGCAGCACCACTAATTTTCTTTGAACTCATTATTGATGAAGGAAAATATGAAAGAGATAAAATGAACACGGCCACTGTTAAGAAATGTTTTACTGCTGTGTAAAATGTAGTAAGGCCAATGAAACCGAGGCTACACACGCAAGCATAACTAGGCTACTAGGCTGGGGCTAATAGGCTTGCGTTTGGAAGTCGTAACACGAATTGATATATATTATATAGATCTATAGATCTGTATGCTGGCGATGGTGTGGGGTTCTCAGGACGACATCCGCAACACCCATATATATGTGGCCTCCTTGTATCTTTGTGAGACGATAGAGGAGCCATTAAGCATGCTTCATAAAATGGCTCATAATGCCGATCCTAGAATACTTGTCTCGTTTGCACTTCTGCAGAACATTGATTTTTAGTTAACTTTTGTCATTGGTAATGCTCTTTTGTTGCAAGTGTTTTGTTCTGCGCATCTTCTTTCTGTTTGTCTCCCTCATTCACTGGTGTTTGCTAACTAGAGCGTTGTTCAGCGATGAGCTCTATTTAGCGAATTCATATGTTGGCTTTATCTATGTTCCTGAGAAACATCCATAAATCACATCCATGACCACTTAACTCTCCATACAGCATATGACCTCCCATCATTCTCCTAACTGTCGTATCCGCCTCTTGCTCAGACAGAAAACATGCTCAACATTCTGGCACGTTCCGAAAAAAACGTGTTAGGCAATTTGCCCAGGCTTTGAATTCGCAAAATGATGCAGAAACCCTTGGTGGAAGTTATTGAGTTTCCGCTGATGACTGCCATGTGTTGTCCGCACTTCACTGTCACATACGAGCGTACTAAGCTCGCATGCGAGATAGATGCTTAGCTTTGTGCTCTTGCTGAGTTTAGGAGTATGCAACCCCGCTGTCTTGCTGAGTTTAGGAGTATTGAACCCCGCTGTCTTGCTGAGTTTAAGAGTATTCAACCCCGCTGTCTTGCTGAGTTTAGGAGTATTGAACCCCGCTGTCTTGCTGAGTTTAAGAGTATTCAACCCCGCTGTCTTGCTGAGTTTAGGAGTATTGAACCCCGCTGATTCACTTTAGCCAAAGTCGTTGCTGCGTTTGTGCTCCTGATATTCACATCTTCATCAACAGAGAGTTAGCCAGACATGTTGTTAAATGGTTGGACTGCGGTAGAAGGCCTTTAAGTAGATTAAATGAGACATAAATAAAGAGAGTAAACACATGTTTAGTTTGAGTTTTGGTAACACTAAAGGAAACCAAACCAATAACCCGCTTCAGCAAATGACCTTTAGATGACGTGTATCAAGTAAATGTATATGTGTATAAAGTAAATGTATATGTGTATAAAGTAAATGTATATGTGTATAAAGTAAATGTATATGTGTATAAAGTAAATGTATATGTGTATAAAGTAAATGTATATGTGTATAAAGTAAGTGTATATGTGTATAAAGTAAATGTATATGTGTATAAAGTAAATGTATATGTGTATAAAGTAAATGTATATGTGTATAAAGTAAATTTATATGTAAGCGTATATCAAATGTGTGTCAACCATCTTGTTGTTAACTAATAGCATTTATTTATATTTGAGGGCAATAGAATTATTTTTAAAATATATAATAATAATAATAATAAAGTTCATTTAAAAAACACGCTTCATCCCCAAAGGCTCGAAGCGCGGTACAAAGTCAACAAAAAACATATCTATAATTCACCACATTTAAAACTAACACAACACTACAAAAACTAATTACAAGCATACAATATCAAAGTCTTTCTAGCCATTTCAACCCGGAGCAACACAGCAACACATGGAAAATAAGGTAGACAATCATCCCAGAAGGTATTTGCGAAATAGATGCGTCTTTAGATCTGTTTAAAAGGACTCCAGTGTCTGGTTGTTTCTAAGATCGACAGGAAGGGCGTTCCAAATTGTTGGACCAGCAAATGCATTTTCTATTTAAAAGAAGTGTCTAGCCTCTTACAATTCATTAAATAATCATTAATCTACGTGGAAGTATCTTTATGTGCATGTCCTATTATATTTGCAGCCTGGTCGTATGACGTAGAGTCACCTAACGGTAAGATCAATGGCTCTGTTGTGCTTAAGACGTGTCATAAAATCCCCCCCCCCCTCAATCTTACCACCACCCCAATCATACAACTTACATGTCATTGTTATATCTTACAACTTGCATGCCATTGTTATATCTTACAACTTGAATGTCATTGTTATATCTTACAACTTACAAGTCATTGTTATATCTTACAACTTACAAGTCATTGTTATAATTTACAACTTACAAGTCATTGTTATATCTTACAACTTGCATGTCATTGTTATATCTTACAACTTACATGTCATTGTTATATCTTACAACTTACAAGTCATTGTTATATTTTACAACTTACAAGTCATTGTTATATCTTACAACTTGAATGTCATTGTTATATCTTACAAATTACATGTCATTGTTATATCTTACAACTTACAAGTAATTGTTATATCTTACAATTTACATGTAAGTGCTTTATCTTACATCTTACATGTCATTGTTATATCTTACAACTTACATGTCATTGTTATATCTTACAACTTTCAAGTCATTGTTATATCTTACAATTTACATGTAAGTGTTATATCTTACATCTTACATGTCATTGCTATGTCTTACAACTAGAGACCGACCGAATTTCGGCTTCGGCTTCGATTTCGGCGCCGAAATTGGCCATTTTATCACTTTCGGCCAAGTTTCGGTTTCGGCCGAAACTGAAAAGTTAACTTTCGGCGTAATTTCGGTTTCGGCCGAAAGAGAAAAGTTAACTTTCGGTTTTTCTTCGGTTTCGGCCGAAATTGACTTAGACTTTCGGCCATCCGGCCGAAAGTGACTCAGGTTTTCGGTCATACTCAGCGAAAGCGATATTTAACAACAAACTTAGGGACATTTAAGAACAAATTAAGCGATCTTTGAAAACAAACTAAACGATATTTAACAACAAACTAAGGGACATTTAAGAACAAACTAAACGATCTTTAAAA
>CAXITT010000271.1:142850-171220 GCA_964033795.1 Lymnaea stagnalis
TTATAAAAGAATGTAAATATTTATACTTTCCCACATCATTTTCGATGTATGCAGAATGTATGCGGGAACGAATTTCAAAATATCTTAATATTTCATTTTCGGTTTCGGCTTCGGTTTCGGCCGAAATTCATTTTTAATCTTCGGCCTTTTTTCGGTTTCGGCCGAAAGTCATTTTTAAAATTTCGGCCTTTTTTCGGTTTCGGCCGTAAGTCATTTTAAACTTTCGGCCTATTTTCGGCTTCGGCCGAAATCAGAAAATCACTTTCGGTCGGTCTCTACTTACAACTTACATGTCATTGTTATATCTTACAACTTACAAGACATTGTTATTGACAATTGCTAGGGTAGAACATAGGACACGTGGCATAATATCGGAGTTTAACTTTCATAATTATTACTTAATAAATCTTGATGAACTTATTGAGGTCTTTAGGTCCTAAGTCATGGTGGCTCATTCACTGGGACTGTGCCGGAATGATGCAGTCCCCCATCAACATTGACACCAGACATGCCATTTACAACAGAGACCTTGGCCAGTTGGATTTCTCCACCTACGTAGCTACTGATGATTTCAAAATGTTTTTGATCAACAATGAAGGTCACTACGGTGGGTCATGGAATTATGTACTAAGCAATTCATACAGGCATAATCATTATGGAGGTCATTGAATTATTTTAGCCATTACCACAAGACAAGTAAGTATATAGGGTCACAGTTATGTAGTCAGTGATTCTAAGTGAGCGCTACAGCCGTGAGCCACGAGCTAAAGGATGCTTTGAAAGGCCTAGGGGTTGTTCGCCAATCACGTCACGTGACCTTTTCATACCCTCTACCCCCGTCACAAAGTGTCATAAATTCTTTACCCCCCACCCCTTTTTTTTAGTGTGACGTCACACCTAAAAGAATTCAAAACATACATAAAATTTTCATAGCTAAATTAAGGTTTTACTTTATTATTTCAAATGTTCGCATAATGCTTTAAGATTTAGTTTCATTAGAAAACTGTAACGTAAAACGCAAAACCGGATCTAATGTAAAATGGTTACAACAGTTTTTGCGTCATTTATCGATACGCGTGACTGAGTTTCACTGTACTTATAATACCTGAGGCAATTTCGACCTAAAATTAATGTTTTTAAAATCAATTTAATAAAGATTTCTCAAAATTAGCAAATTTTAGATTTAAAAAATATTTTTTTAAAATTTGTGACGTCCACCCCCCCCTCCCGGGTCACAAATTTAAACCCCCTCCCCCCACGCCTGAGCGTGACGTAATTTGATAATTACCCCTTAGGAGATCTTTGTGGACGATAGGGCACTTAAAGGGGCACCTGTGAAATATAACAGGAATTTTTAAACACAAATTATCATTATTTATTTTGTTGAATGTTGGAATCCAATAACGGATTTTGGGGACAGACATCAGACTGAAAGAATATAATAACTTCCACAAGACAGTAGACAGAAAAGTCAGACTAAGAACTTCCACAAGACAGTAGACAGAAAAGTCATTGAACTTTCAAAGATAAATAAGGCGGCGTCAAAGAACATTTCATTTATACTTAGCTTAGTGTTCTCATTGAATAACATTTCATTTATAAATTATTTTTGTGTTCTTATTGAACAACATTTCATTTATACTTAGCTTTGTGCTCTTATTGACATACCATATTTGTATCTGTATCAAATAAATGGACTTTACAAGTGAGCTGAACAATGTTCATACCGTATCAAATAAATGGACTTTACAAGTGAGCTGAACAATGTTCATACCGTATCAAATAAATGGACTTGACAAGTGAGCTGAACAATGTTCATACCGTATCAAATAAATGGACTTGACAAGTGAGCTGAACAATGTTCATACCGTATCAAATAAATGGACTTGACAAGTGAGCTGAACAATGTTCATACCGTATCAAATAAATGGACTTGACAAGTGAGCTGAACAATGTTCATACCGTATCAAATAAATGGACTTGACAAGTGAGCTGAACAATGTTCATACCGTATCAAATAAATGGACTTGACAAGTGAGCTGAACAATGTTCATACCGTATCAAATAAATGGACTTGACAAGTGAGCTGAACAATGTTCATACCGTATCAAATAAATGGACTTGACAAGTGAGCTGAACAATGTTCATACCGTATCAAATAAATGGACTTGACAAGTGAGCTGAACAATGTTCATACCACAATTTAAACCAAAAAAGTTTTTTTATGTGATAGATTAAAAGCTGAGAATATTGAGTTAGTAAGTCACGTGGCCAGCGCACGAAAGTGTTTGGATTGTGCATTACACTTGACAAGGAATAGTTTGTTCTCGTTCGGGGAACTGATGTCAGAGGTCAAACTTTGGAAATAATTAAGCGCTTTTCTTCAGGATATCTAGAAAAGGATTTGGGTGGAATGTCAATATTCTAAATCGTAGAGCAAGTCTGGAAGGACATGGACATTATGTTAATTAAAAATATATTACTTCTAATGGAGCAACACAAAAGACTGTATGCAATCATACTTGATGACTTATTTAAAAGTTAGTGTTAGCGAAGGTCTTATCTAATCTGCTTGCTTAAAAACTGATCACACAATATCACTACTACGATGCATTAACTTCAATAAGTCATTATGCTATCAGTGTCATTAAGATTAAAACATACCAATGAAGTCAAGAATCACTCAACTGTGAAGGTCATATGGCAGATCAACATAATGACACAATATTTCAATAAAAAAAAAAAACACTGAAAACGTACCTCGAACACTACCTGGTGGACAATACCCAGGCTGATATTGTAAGGAAACCTTGCTTACTCTCTAGCTAAACTTCATCTAGATCTGGTACTCAATAAGTAAACAACTCCGGTGATACATTGGATCATTAAACTCGTGTTCTTTATTTGATCTATCACTTGCTTACTCTATCACTCATCTTCCAACTCTCACTTCTCCCTGCTCTCTAGTTCACAGTCCGGCCGCCTTCTCTCCTTCGTCCCGTCCAGAGTTCCTTATTTATACCTCCCTGTTCCATAGTTCCTCTCCCAGTCCCGATTATACCCCGCCCCCTGTTTCTCAATTGTCGCCATGGTCTAGACGTCCCAGGTAAATGCCCTGGTCAGATGGATGGTCGTGTCTGGGTGTCAGACGGCCGTAATTGGTCAGGCGTTTGATCCTTGGGTCCGTCGTGCTCCACAAGCTTGATCCTTCGGTCAGACGGATTACGTCAGGCGCCGTCGTGGTCCGGCGCTCGTGCGTGGTCCGACTCTCCACAAGCTTGGGTGGTCAGACGGATTACGTCAGGCGCTGTCTCCACAAGCTTGGGTGGTCAGACGGATCACGTCAGGCGCTGTCGTGGTCCGAACTCTCCACACTACCCCCATCTTACAAAACAATGTCGTCCCGACATTACACACCATCCCCGTTAAAATTTCTTATGATTGGTTTCTAAATGGCTTCAAGTGACTTGGACCTTCAGCATTCATTTACAAACAGCTCACAGTAATACACATGACGTCATTCGCTTTGGTTCTAATACGTCTCCTTGTGTAAAACAATCCTACCCGTCGCCCTACCTTCGACTACGCCTATTGAATTCAACGGACACCTCAAACGTGGTCTCCTAAACAGTTGTGGTTAAGGTCAGAGTCAGTTTTGAGTCAGTCAGAGCGCCTCTTACACTCCCACAATCAGACAATTTTGATCTAACAGCGTTCAGCTAACAATGAATAATACAACATTTAGAGAATACAAAATCAAACAGCAAATCAAGTATCACAGTAATCAATGTTAAGCTTCTCAGAACCGAATAAAATTTCAATGCAAGAAAATACTACAAATGACATCAAGTCGAAAACTCAATGATTCAAAAAAAATGACCTGATTAAATTATTATCTATTTATACATTGATCAACCCTCAACCCACATCAATGTTCCGAGAAAAATACAACATAAATTCACTATAAATCTATTCTATTTAAATGTCATCCAAAAAATGAAACTAAGTGTCCTTCTCACGCTTCCTGCAGAACTCGTGGAAGCTCCGGGGTGGCTCCTATGAAGTTGTCTCTCAGGCAAATTGTTTGTAACTTTAAAATCCAGTCTGGTGGGTCAGTGTCATGTTTCAGCCTACAGTGGCGTTCATTGTGAATAATTTTGAAAGTCATCCTTCCTTCTCCCTTAATCTCAAACAAATTATGACGTAGCCTTCGGCTGATCACTAGTGGACCGCGCCACTTATTTGTGTTCACCTTCTGGTTTCGACTCAAATTGTGTGTTGAGTCTGAATACTGGACAAAATCACCCACCTTAAAAGAGCGCCTTACTGCTCGAGCGTCGGGGTCACTTTTCTGTTTCGTCACGGTCCTATCTCGAATTATCTCCCTTTTCTCACACTTGGAATTGACCTCACCACACAACTGAACTGATTTATTACCCACATTCCTGAGATTCGTCGCCGGCGAGGCCATCTCAGGACGGGGTAGCACAAATACGTTGGTCTGGGCTGGAGCCCTGCTTGCAAGCTGTCTTTTGTGTGAAGTGACCGAGTTCACTCTTACACTGGCTGGTGACGGTAACTGCGTATTTTTGACACTTGTCGATGAACTAGAATAATTCTTATCCCTTTTAGCTGGTGCTGGTAACTGCTTAATTTTGACACCTTTTGCTTGCGTAGAATAGTTCTTATCCTTTTTAGAATTTACACACATCAATTTAACCAAAACGGGCACATTGTGACAGCCCAAACTTAGACCTTGGCTGACTGAGTATGAAAAATTATAATGTGCCAAAAAGTCAAAACCCAGATAACCGTCTTCTATAATATCTGCCACAAATACTGTCCATGGATACACTTTATCCCCAATCAACAATTTCACGTCATTCACCCCATGTAGATTCACTGATGCCCCATTTGCTGTCTGTAGATGTAATGGGACGAGGTGGGTATTCAACTTCGGTCTCTGCTGCATTCTATTAAAAGATCTCTTGGACAAAATTGTCACGGCCGCTCCAGTGTCCATGAGGAAATCTGTCCTAACGCCGCACACTTTCACAGGCACAAACACAACATTAGGACGGAGGTTGTGACCATTTGACTTTGATGAGATGTGATTTAGTTTAAACGCTGAAGATTTCGTCCTTATGGTCTCTTGGTTTGGGCAATTCCGTGAAATATGACCGATTCGGTCACAGCCAAAACACCTGGGTTCTGCCCTCCGATTACCTCTCCCTTCACACACCGGCTGGTTAACTGTTTCTCTCTGCGAGGCGATGAATTCCTTAAGGTCCTCTCTCAGGCCGCTTATCTCCCTGGCCAAGTGGTTGGTAGCTATTGATGCTACTTGCTGTGTTGGTAAACAAACGTTGTCCCTCAGATTTAAGATTGTATCCAAGGCAGCTCTCGCCTTGTCCACGGTGGGAGGAACGGCCATAGTGCCAACATGTGTGATCATTGAAGGATCCTGTAGCCCACGTAAAAACTGCCTAAAACCAATGGCATCTCGTGTGGCCTGGTCTGCCGTTGGAAAACTTTTCGCCACCAGTTTCTTGATGTCGGTAGCGTACTCAGCACTGGTTTCTGTTCTTAGGAACGTACGTTTGATATGAAATACCGAAAACGTACCTCGAACACTACCTGGTGGACAATACCCAGGCTGATATGAAATACCGAAAACGTACGCATTAGACACTGGTAAAATTTCCTGGATCCGATTTATTTTTGACGCCCCTATATTTTATACAGTCGGCACAAAAATATATCAAACATTTTACACTCATTAAATGAAAGAAAGAAAAATTCAAATCGCAACTTCTTTCATCCCAGTGAATTACTTTACCAATGAAATGCTATTTTTCCTGCCACTGAATTACTTTACCAATGAGATCGTGGTTTTCCTGCCACGAAATCACTCACTCTTATGAACTTGCATGAGACATTGTAGCTTCCTTTACTCACTTTATTGTTTAGACGATGACATATTACATGATATTTGTACGTCTACAGACGATATGGTTTGTTCGTCTACAGACGATATGGTTTGTTCGTCTACAGACGATATGGTTTGTACGTCTACAGACGATATGGTGCAGTACGTCTACAGACGATATGATTTGTACGTCTACAGACGATATGGTTTGTTCGTCTACAGACGATATGGTTTGTACGTCTACAGACGATATGATTTGTACGTCTACAGACGATATGGTTTGTACGTCTACAGACGATATGGTTTGTACGTCTACAGACGATATGGTTTGTACGTCTACAGACGATATGGTTGTACGTCTACAGACGATATGGTTTGTACGTCTACAGACGATATGTTGCAGTACGTCTACAGACGATATGGTTTGTACGACTACAGACGATATGGTTTGTACGTCTACAGACGATATGTTGCAGTACGTCTACAGACGATATGGTTTGTACGACTACAGACGATATGGTTTGTACGTCTACAGACGATATGGTTTGTACGTCTACAGACGATATGGTTTGTACGTCTACAGACGATATGGTTTGTACGACTACAGACGATATGGTTTGTACGTCTACAGACGATATGGTTTGTACGTCTACAGACGATATGGTGCAGTACGTCTACAGACGATATGGTTTGTACGTCTACAGACGCTATGGTTTGTACGTCTACAGACGCTATGGTTTGTACGTCTACAGACGCTATGGTTTGTACGTCTACAGACGCTATGGTTTGTACGTCTACAGACGCTATGGTTTGTACGTCTACAGACGCTATGGTTTGTACGTCTACAGACGCTATGGTGCAGTAAAATACACATTTTGAATCATTCAATGTTTGGTCCTCACCTCTTCACAAAAATCTTTCTGACCACGTTCACTCAAAAACCGTAGGCGTATCTCTTTTACTTTTACTTCCAAGTATTTATCTCGGCTCCCCTTTCTCAACGTCAATCTTTTGCCAACTAACGTGACCGAATCAAGCCCCCTGATTCGTCAGACTTAACGGTTTTAACTGTGCTAATCATTCTCTTGTCAGTGGCTCTCACTTTTATAATAATATGCTACAGATACCCATCAAATGTTAAGACTATAAATACCATCCAATCTTTAATCATCGCTCGTATTACTATCGGCTTCATTCAGACATCATGACTATCTTCCTATTATCCTTATTTCTCTATACAACCACTACTGACTGTCCTCTCTGTCAGCTCAACTACACCAACTTACACACCAAAACGTTATAAATTTGTGTAGTCAACCCATACATTTGAAACTTCAAGTAGTTAATTTTTGACACCAATGTGTCCTCAACCTATCTGCAGTGTCCTTCACCTATCTGCAGTGTGTCCTTCCCCTATATGCAGCGTGTCCTCCACCTATCTGCAGTGTCCTTCACCTATCTGCAGTGTGTCCTCCACCTATCTGCAGTGTGTCCTCCACCTATCTGCAATGTGTCCTTCCCCTATATGCAGCGTGTCCTCCACCTATCTGCAGTGTCCTTCACCTATCTGCAGTGTGTCCTTCACCTATCTGCAGTGTGTCCTCCACCTATCTGCAGTGTGTCCTCCACCTATCTGCAGTGTGTCCTCCACCTATCTGCACTGTGTCCTCCACCTATCTGCAATTTGTCCTTCCCCTATATGCGCGTGTCCTCCACCTAGTTGCAGTGTCCTTCACCTATCTGCAGTGTGTCCTCTATTTATCATCAATGTGTCCTCCACCTATCTGCCTTGTTATGTGCAAGACACTTTGCGTTCACATTCCGAGTCTGTCAGCTTAGTCACTTTCAAAATACGGTTAGTCAAAAAAAACTTTTCTTCGATAACAAAAATCAATATTTATTCTCCCTACAGTAGCATTTTCCATCGCATCAATAATTTATAAATATTGCATTGTCCTGCCTACTATTTGAACACGTTTTAGCCTTCAAAGCCTTCATGAGAAGGATGGGGTGGTTGTGATTAGAGACCGACCGAATTTCGGCTTCGGTTTCGGCGCCGAAATTTTACATTTGATCACTTTAGGCCAAGTTTCGGTTTCGGCCGAAACTGAAAAGTTAAATTTCGGCTTAATTTCGGTTTCGGCCGAAAGAGAAAAGTTAACTTTCGGGTTTTTTTCGGTTTCGGTCGAAAGTGCCTGAGGTTTTCGGTCATCTAATACTCAGCAAAAAGGATATTTAACAAACTAAGTGACATTTAAAAACAAACTAAACGATCTTAAAGAACAAACTAAATGATCTTTAACAACAATCCAGGCGATCTTTATGAACAGACCAACCGAGCTTTAAGAACAAATAAAGCGATCATTAACAAAAAACGGAACGATCTTTAACAACAAACTAAGCGATCTTTAAGAACAAACTAAACGATCTTTAAAAACAAAGTGAGCGATCATTAACAAAATACTGAACGATCTTTAACAACAAACTAAACGATCTTAAATAACAAACTAAGCGGTCTTTAAGAACAAACAAAACGATCTTTAACAACAAACTAAACGATCTTAAATAACAAACAAAGCGATCATTAACAAAATACTGAACGATCTTTAAGAACAAACAAAACAATCTTTAAAAACAAATAAAGCGATTTAAGAACAAATTATGCTATTTTTTAGAACCTTGATCAGAACAAAAATTTTAAGAGAAACGATTTTTTAAAAAAAAATATTTTCACCACCAATGAGGGTGAGGGAGGTTAGTCTCCGAACGAAACAACTACGCCACCAGCACGGAAAGACTAATGTGTTGTTACTAGCTTGAATATAAATACAGTGATATCTTGCAAGCTATTAATGAAAAATATAAAGCATTAGTATTACGAAAACAGCGAAACATTGTGGTGATATTTTTATAGCCTCATTAACATTTATTTAGGTGCCAACTGGCTCTATTAGAGCCACAATAATTGTTTTAGGTATTTGTTTTAGGTTGTAATTATATTATAAAAGCAAAGGAACCCAAGCATCTATTTTGCGTTAATTTTGCCACCGAATTTTCGGGAAGGTGAAGGACAATGCAATAAAATGTCCAAGCTTGTCTTTTTTTCCATTCAGCTCCTTGCGCGGGGCATCTTGCACATTAAAGGAGAAAGGGGCAGCAAGTCAAAGATGACAAGTGACTGTCTGTGTTTTGAAGTCTAAAAAATGTAGAGACCCAGACTGGGTAAAAAGGCATAAGAAGAAGTTTTAGAAAGTGACCAAGCTGACAGGCTCGGAATTTACCTCACTCGTAAACACTAGCGGCAATTTTAATATGGATCCTTTGATAATGTAATCAGATTGCTACGATGTAGACAACTATGGTTATGCATTACCCGTCAACTTACTTTTAAAAACTTTTCTCAAGGCCGCACTCTTTGCCAATTTGTGTCTCATAAAATCTATGAAATAAAAAAACTTCTATTCCGAGTTTAAAACGGTTCTTACCATTATAATCATCATACAAAAATAAATAGAAGCATTAAAAAAAATCAGAATTAGACTAGTCGGTGAGATTCGACTGAAACCGTCGCGGAGAGTCAGGTTATACATGTGAGAATAGGGGAAACGCGCCGGCGCATTAACACTTAACTTTCCTGTCATGTAGCGGGCCGCAAAATATCGTCTTGCGGGTCACAAATGGCTCGAAGGCCACGAGTTTGAGACCCCTATATTAGATGTTTGTTTATTAATATTCACGATTATCTCATTTTTTATTTTTTTTAATGTAAATATTTATACTTTCCCCATAATTTTCGATGTATGCAGAATGCATGCAGAAACGAATTTTAAAAAATCTTAATATCTTTAATTTTCGGTTTCGGCCAAAATTCATTTTTAACTTTCGGCCTTTTTTCGGTTTCGGCCGAAAGTCATTTTAAAAATTTCGGTCTATTTTCGGTTTCGGCCGAAATTCATTTTAAACTATCGGCCTATTTTCGGCTTTGGCCGAAATCAGAAAATCACTTTCGGTCGGTCTCTAGTTGTGATCCCAAATGGCGCATTTACTTTGCGTTTCTTGTTGACATCACACAGGCGCTGAATGAACTCAACATGAAGTTACAAGACCAGGGGTAGCTTGTCAGTGTTGCCAATAACAATGTCAGGGCATTCTGCAAAAAACTTGTGTTATGATTCTTAGAGAAACATCTGCCATTTCTAAACGTTGCAAAGTACTCATGGACTCGGATACACCTTTCAGTAGTAAGTATTGTGATGCCATTGCAAAGCTACAGGAAGAATTCGATCTCATGTTTTAGACTTCAAAACAGACAGGGAGACTTTTCAACTTTTTGCTGCTGACCATTTCTCCTTCAATGTGGACGATGCAACTATCCCTATCCCTCCCACTAATTGCACTTCAAATGAAGTCAATGCTTGATTCAGGGAAGTGATTGAAAAACAGACAAGCATTGAGAATTTATGAGAGCATTGCCTTCCCCCTCACTGAGATTTCCAGGTTGTTCAAGCAGGCATGTGCATTTTGAGGGAGTAAATATCTGTGTGAAAAGCTCTTTTCGGCTATGAACTTAAACAAGTCAAAGTTCGGAGCCAAAATTACTGATGAGCATGTTCAAGCAATACTGGGGGTCTCAGTTGCTTCTTCACTAAAGCCAAATGATGCTCAGCTGTGTAAGAAGAAGCTCTGTCAGGTCTCTGGCAACAAGGAGTTGGAGGAAAAAAAGTGAAGCTTAGTCCTTGAAAACTCTTTATTCGTTATAAATAAAGGTTGAGCAGATTGTAATAGTTGTACTTTATTGACTTGGTAATTGTATTTTTTTTTGTGGAATACTTGATGCAGCCCATTCTCACTGACACTCTACCTCCTGCGGCCCCCGTATGATTTGAGTTTGAGACCCTTGATTTAAAGGCAATACAGCAGCTCAGCTTTGACAGACTGACTGTCCCTGTACATGCGTTCCTTTAAATATTTTCACCATTTCCTTTGGATCAATCAGGCACGGAGATGAGTTTGAGGTTGACGAATTAAGCCAATCTTCTTCACTTTAAATAAAATACAGCTCATGTCAAGGCTACAACTAAACAAGGCTACAGCTCATGTCAAGGCTACTACTAAAGTCAAAGCTCACATCTCATGTCAAGGCTACAACTCAAGTCAAGGCTTCATCTCATGTCAAGGCTACAACTCAAGTCCAGGCTACAGCTCATGTCAAGGCTACTACTAAAGTCAAGGCTACAGCTCATGTCAAGGCTACAACTCAAGTCAAGGCTTCATCTCATGTCAAGGCTACAACTCAAGTCCAGGCTACAGCTCATGTCAAGGCTACAACTCAAGTCAAGGCTACAGCTCATGTCAAGGTTACTGCACAGGTCAAGGCTACATCATGTCAAGGTTACTGCACAGGTCAAGGCTACAGCTCATATCAAGGCTACTGCACAAGTCAAGGCTACAGCTCATGTCAAGGCTACTGCACAAGTCAAGGGTAGAGCTCATGTCAAGTCTACTACTAAAGTCGAAGAACAACCAGAAAATGTTCTACTATTTTTAAATATACGGGTTCTACAATTCTCCCAAGATACCGCTTGTCCCCACTTCCCCTACTACGTGCTACACATACTTACACTACTACTTGCTACACATACTTCCCCAACTACGTGCTACACATACTTCCGCTATAACGTGCTACACACACTTCCCTTACTACGTGCTACACACATTTCCCTTACTGCGTTCTACACACACTTCCCCAATTGTCTTGGTCATATTGGCAAACAATCAGATGTTGGACTACTATTTTTGAAGAAATAAGGGTGACAATTCTCCTAAAATGCCGTTTGTCCACACTTCCCCTACTACGTGCTACACACACTTCCCCTACTACGTGCTACACACACTTCTCCTACTACGTGCTACACACATTTCCCCTAATACGTGCTACACACACTTCCCCTACTACGTGCTACACACACTTCCCCTACTACGTGCTACACACACTTCCCCTACTACGTGCTACACACTTCCCCTACTACGTGCTACACACACTTCCCCTACTGCGTGCTACACACACTTCCCCTACTACGTGCTAGATAGAGACCGCCGAAAGTTGCCATTTGATCCCTTTCGGCCTAGTTTCGTTTTCGTCCGAAACCGGAAAGTTAACTTTCGGTTTAATTTCGGTTTCGGCCGAAACTGAAAAGCTAAGTTTCGGTTTACTTTCGGTTTCGGCTGAAAGTGACTGAGACTTTCGGCCTTCTGGCCAAAAATGGAAAATGCCTTCGGTCTTCTACCAGATGTCAGATTGTCACTCTGTCTGACGGCTGGCAATCGATATTAACTATTGCGCGACGTATTGCTGTCATCGGTAGTATATAACAAATAATTTGCGAACACTTCTGGCAGCTGCATGATGACTGACTTGTGCAATATTTTAAGATATGAAATTTCAATAAAGCGAAAGGAAAGGTTAATAGTTTTGTGGGGAAAAAAGTACTAGGCTTATTCAAGTCATTTATTTGTGAAATACATTTTGATTTATCCTTATCTTCCTCTTACATGTAGTCAAAGTAGTAGTTAACAGGAATTGTCAAGAAAACAAATCTTAGGGAATGGTTACATTTCCTTGATTATTTTTTACATAATTCTTTCATTCGTTTTAATTTGGGAACCCTAGACTTTCTCAATTAATTAATTTATAGACATTCATCTTTATCGTGCTCATAAATGTTTTTACTGAATAAAATAACGAAATAAAAGTTTAAAATATCAGACGACATTAGGCACGTGTGAAGTGTATGGAAACAAATGTAATGAAAGAAAAGAATGAATATTTAGTAATATTTAAAAAAACAAAAAAAAAACAGTAAAACATCATTACTTTTTCAATTGTGTATATTAGGCAAAAGTTGCCTTTGATTAAAATCATAAGCCTACATACGTATGTGTGCATCACTGTTTCGCAAATAATTATGTGGTGGGGCTGTATGATCAAACTAAACCAACATTGACTCAATGTTTGTTTATTCTAGGTCAGATCTAAAATTAGTCAATGATTAGTGCCGATAAACGAACAATTTCAGGTCAACCAAGAACAACGAGTTGTACGGCTTGTCTTGTGTGTGGACATTTTAATGAGCGATGCCATTAAACAATAGATCGCCTAAGCTCTCGGTCGATACCCTTAATATGTGTAGATAGCGTTGTAATTATATCTTTAACGTAGGGTCTATTTTGCATGAATTTTGTCCTTCTCCCAGTCAAATTTTTAAATTACAATACTAATTTGAATTTCATTTTATATCATCTTTAAAATTATTTTTTAATGCGAATGGTAATAGCCAAAGGAAGGACGAAGGTTCACTTCATTGGATAAATTGTAGGAGAGACTATTAAGACGAATACAAATGACAGTATAAAGTTGTTTCATCATTGTTCGCGGTGAGCAGAACGTGTGCGAAAACGAGTTTTGAAATATTTAAATATTTTGGCTTTCGGTTTTGGTTTCGACCGAAACTGACAAGTTAACTTTCGGTTTAATTTCGGTTTCAGCCGAAACTGAAAATTTAAGTTTCAGTTTACTTTCAGTTACGGCCGAAAGTCATTTTTAACTTTCGGCTTGCTTTCGGACGAAATCAGAAAATCACTTTCGGTCGGTCTCTAGTGCTAGATAATACTTCCCCCCATACGTGCTACACACTTTAGCCCTACCACGTGCTACACACACTTCCTTACTGCGTGCTGCACATACTTCCCCCTACTACGTGTAGCCCTGTGTGGATGTGGCTTATTACAGTTTAAAAACACAACAATGAAATGCAGGTCTGTGAACTCTAGCTTTCATTCATGTGGTATAAGCCGTTGAAAAGACAGTCATATCACTCACACTACGACTCGAACTAAGCGTGTTCACAACCAATAGCCATGTACACACTCTCTCACACTACGACTCGAACTAAGCGTGTTCACAACCAATAGCCATGTACACACTCTCTCACACTACTACTTGAAGTAAGCGTGTTCACAACCAATAGCCATGTACACACTCTCTCACACTACTACTTGAAGTAAGCGTGTTCACAACCAATAGCCATGTACACACTCTCTCACACTACGACTCGAACTAAGCGTGTTCACAACCAATAGCCATGTACACACTCTCTCACACTACGACTCGAAGTAAGCGTGTTCACAACCAATAGCCATGTACACACTCAGTATCAGACCGGTGGACTACGGTGAGCGGAAAAAAGTCACAGGAAAAAAGTCACGGAAAAAAAGTCACGGAAGCATTCAGCCATCAGATATCATAAATAAAATCTGACAAGCGTTGTGGGATCCCATTACCTACTGGGATCCCATATCTTATCGGTATCCCGACCCCATTGGATACCAATTTTGAATGGGATCCCTTTCCCTCAAATAATACCATTGGGATCCTGACCTCATTGAGATTCCGACCCTAGGGATCCCAGCCTCAATTGGATCCCAATCCCGATTGGGATCCCTTTCTCAGAAAGGATGTCATTAGGATCGCAACCCATTGGGATCTCGACCCCATTGTTATCCCGACTCCATTCTGAGCCTGAAAGGATCCCGTTTCTAAATGGGATCCCGACCCCATTTGGATCCCTATTCTAAATGGCATCTCATATCCTAATGGGACTCCGACCCCTGTGGGATCCGAACTAATTGAGATCCCAATGGAATCCCATTTCCAAGTAGGGTGCCACTTTCCAAATTGAACCCTTTTCCAAATGGGATCCCGATCCCGTTAGGTTCCCGCTTCCCGGTGGGATCATGTTGTCCGATGGGACACCGTTTGCCACAGGATCCCTATTTGATCCCGTCACTAAGTTTGGTCAAGATCCATCTATTTATGCAGGAGTATTTGTTGGTAATTTTATTGATATAACTCATAGAAGAAAAAAAAACGATTCCGGGCCCCCGGCCCCAAACGGAATGTTATAAAAAGTTCATAATCCCCCAATATTTGATTCTGGAAAATGATGGATATATGTGCCATCCATCGTCCATCCATTATCCATCGTCCATCCATCATCAACCATGCATACACCATCCATACATCATACATCCATCAATCATCCATCAATCATCCATAATCCATCCATAATCCTTGTCATTCATAATCCTTGTCATTCATGATCCTTGTCATCCATAGTCCATCCATATATCATTCATCCATCACCCATCCATCAACCATCCATCACCCATCCATCACCCATCCACCATCCATCCATTATCCATCCATCATCCATACATCGTCCATTCAATATATCCTATACATCCAACCATCCGAAAATTAAAAAAAAAACAACGACCGAATCAGTTAACGCTAAGCTTGACTGCTATTTTCTATTGGCTGGTTTCCCACTCAATAAACATGTTGATGGACTTGCAAATATCATTTCATAACCACTGACATTTAGGAATTTATTTGACATACACTTTGTGACTTTTTTCCTGTGACTTTTTTCCTGTGACTTTTTTCCTGTAACTTTTTCCCCTCCAATCGTGGACTCCACCTATCACAGCCCAGAAAGCACAAGGCCCGAGTTATGGAGCCACTATACCGTCCACGTCATGAGCTGTCCACCTGTCCCACGTGAGACATACATGACCAGCTAGGTGGGCGTGAACACGCTCGGGATAAAACAATCGTGCCGCAGGAGCGTGCTTCTTTGCCCCATAGGCGGCACCCTGCCACATAGGCGGCACACAGCCACATAGGTGGCACACAGCCACATATAAAGTGTTTAATAACATACTGCCCTTATTAATTGTTTCACACACTTCCCTTACTACGTGCTACATACACTTCCCTTAGTACGTGCTATATACACTTCCCAAACTACCTGCTCCACATACTTCTCTTACTACGTGCTACACATAATTCACTTACTAGTTGCTATACACACTTCCCTTACTACGTGCAACACACAAAGGTGACACAATTCTCCCAAGATCCCATTTGTCCCCACTTCTCATTCTACGTGCTACACATATTTCTCTTACTACGTGCTACACATACTCCTCACTACGTGCTACACATACCCCCACTACGTGCTACACATACTTTCCTCACTACGTGCTACACATAATTCCCCTACTACGTGCTACGTAAACTTCACCTACAACGTGCTACACATACTTTCCTTTTACGTGCTACAAATATTTTCCTTACTTAAGCTACACAGACTCCCATAGCTTCTAGATCTATACATTTCCCTTCTACATGCTACACACAGTCCCATAGCTTCTAGATCTATACATTTCCCTTCTACATGCTACACACAGTCCCATAGCTTCTAGATCTATACATTTCCCTTCTACATGCTACACACAGTCCCATAGCTTCTAGATCTATACATTTCCCTTCTACATGCTACACACAGTCCCATAGCTTCTAGATCTATACATTTCCCTTCTACATGCTACACACAGTCCCATAGCTTCTAGATCTATACATTTCCCTTCTACATGCTACACACAGTCCCATATCTTCTAGATCTATACATTTCCCTTCTACATGCTACACACAGTCCCATAGCTTCTAGATCTATACATTTCCCTTCTACATGCTACACACAGTCCCATAGCTTCTAGATCTATACATTTCCTTTCTACATGCTACACAGACTTCCCGTAATAAATGTTACACACTCTTCCCCTACCACGTGCCACACTCAACTTCTCTACTACGTGCTACATATACTTACCCTCCTACATGCTACACACTTTCCCCTACTACATGCTTCACACACTTCTCCTACTAAGAGCTAAAACATTTCTCAAACTACGTTCTACACAAACAAATCCCCTTCAACGTGTTACACACACTTCACCTATTACGTGCTAAACATACTTCCCATGCGACACATCTATAATATATATAAACAAGCACTCTGTCCGGTCTCCAAACATTTCAATAGCACTAACCATGGAGGAATTTTAGACAACGCAGTTACTTGTATACTGTAACACAACGGATAGGAAATGTGTGGAAAATAAATTAATAACAAGATTTGGTCCGTTGACTCCATGTCCAATTCCACATGTTTACGTAGCTGCCATGTCTTTTTCCTGTTTGGGTTTTTACGTTTACTTCAAATGACTTCCTCTCCATTTTACGCCCGGTTTTTACACCCACTCCTGTTTTTTTCTCGTCTTTTCTAAGTTAGGATATGTATAGATAGATATATATTATGTAAATTTAATGTATACTTATTTAAATGTTTTATCGTTGTTGCACTGGTGAAGGCATATGCTGAAACGTTTATATTTGTGTATTATGTCAAATTATTATTCAAGCTTAACATATATTGTTATGTTGACACAAAATGTTCATGTCTAATTAATATATTTTAAAGTTTATCGCAGTCCAACACTCTTATAATTACGTGCTACACACAATTTCCTTACTACCTGCTACACATACTTCTTTACTACTTGCTATATACACTTGCTATATACACTACAAGCTTCACACACTTAAACTACACTCTACCCACACTTTCTGCAATACGTGCTACACACACTTCTCACTCTTCGTGCTACACACACTTCTCATTCATACGTGCTACACATTACTTTTTCCAGTTGAAGTCATCTACTCTGACAGCGCCCCAATCTACGTCAGACAAGGAGGACTTCCCGATGAATACAAAATACACCGCATTCAATTCCACTGGGCGAGTGATGATTGGCATGGCTCAGAACATGGCATCGATGGCTCGTTTTTTCCTTTGGAGGTAACACAATATTATTGAGGACTCATTTATTCAATTAGAAGTGACACAATATTGTTGAGGACCCATTCATTCAATTAGAAGTGACACAATATTGTTGAGGACTCATTCATTCCATTGGAAGTAACACAATATTATTGAGGACTCATTCATTCCATTGGAGGTAACACAATATTATTAAGAAACTCTTTCATTTCTTTGAAGGTATGATAATTTAATTAATGACACATTCATTTCTCATTGGGTAAGACCTCTTATTTTATGTTTGTATTTGTAAAGAGTATAGGAGATTATTCATATTTCAAGGGGGAACTCTTTTTTCTCCTTGCACTAAGATTAATCATTTAATTTATAGCTTGACATGTAAATAGCTCTGGAATGGGTTGAGTGATGTTATATATGGTATCCTTCCGTCTTCTTGAGACGATGGAGTAGCTATGTAGTCCTACACTTCAACGAGTGACTCACTAGGCCAATCCTAGAATGACAATCTCGACTGCATCTCTCGCAGGAGATTATTGATTCCTGGTAAGATCTTGACTTCCGTATTTTTATTTTTATTTCAAGGGCCTCGTTTCGCTTATCTTCAGCCCTTTTGACTCCTTCATACACTGCTGTTCGCTAGCTGGAAGATTGTTCGGCAGTGAGCTTCCATTCGTTGATTTCAATATTGGCTTCCCTCATGCTCCTTTTGCAAACGTCAATAAATCTCAGGCGTGGCCTTCCAATATGTTTTATCCTTTCTGCCAACTCTCCATACAGCAGCATCTTTGGGATACGGCCTTCCTTCATTCCCCTTACATGGCCTAACCAGCGAAGGCGCCTCTTGTAAGAAAGGATAATATGCTAAACATGTGTGCACGTTCCAAGACCTCCGTGTTAGGCTTCTGCCATCGAATGTGTAAAATGCGACGCGGACATCTTTGATGGAAGCTGTTGAGTTTCCGCTCCTGACTGGTATATGTGGTCCACACTTCGCTTCCATATAGGAGCGTGCTAAGCACGCATGCCTGATAGACATTTATCTTTGTTTTTATCAGTTAGATTGAGATTATTCCACACTCGCTTATTCAGTTTAGCCATAGTTGCTGCTGCTTTTGCGATCCTGATATTTATCTCTTCATCAACGGAGAGAGAACTAGAAATATTTGATCCAAGACATTTGAAATGCTCAACAACCGAAAGATTATGACCCTCAATAGATATGATTGGAGGGGACGGTGCTTCTTGCATCTGAGATCGGTGTCAGAATGGTATGGGGTCCCAATAGGATTTTTGTCACACCAGGATGGTGTCCAAATGCAATCCCGGGCCACACCGGGTATATCGGCTAGATTATATATGTAAGTGAAAAATTGTTTGTTTGTGGTTTTGTTTGTTCCATATACCTTTCTACATGGATTGATGGATATTAATCAAACTTGGAACATCTATCCGTCTTTATACAGAAGGAACTCTTGGAGGTTTAGGAACGTTTAATGACATCCCATTTTGGGCCGGTGTTTTTTGTATATGAGATCAATAAATAGAATGAATAACAAATACTTTTACATGAATTGATGGATATTGACCAAAGTTAGTACATATACTCGAGATTATCCATGTTCAAATGCCTAACGGAAAACGTGATTTCACCGGTGTTACGCACTGCCTTCTATGCAGAGAACTTAATCTCTTATTTTAATTTTATGGCTCGTTCAAACAGTGCCTATCAAAGGACGATACCATAGAGAAACACGATAGCAAAAATACGACACTCAAAACAGTACTAATTACAATTAATAAGATTTATTTAAGTATTAATATAATTACAAAAGAATATAATTAAAAATCACCAACTTACAGAGTAGGATATGTCTTGTACTGGTACACCGTGTGTACAATGTGCCATTTAATAAATATAATGATGAATGCGAATCAACACATATGAGTACACACAGAATAATACACTTCTGATTTTACACTTGTATTGTGAAGTGAAAACTATCTATCTATGGTCTTCGTCCCTCAATGGTCTCTGAACCCCTTATATATGCAGCATAAGACGCATTCTAGAAACGACTTAGACATTGTTTACCTTGCTTGTCGACCCCCGTACTTTCCACAAAATTCTATTAGAACATGTTTGTTTTTTTAGTTGGTAGTGGTAGTAAGTAACGGCCAAGATCAAAGGAATTAGGCCACGCCCAATACGAACGCAGCCTAATTTTGGGGTCAAACAGAGTTTACGGCACGGGTAAAGTGACGTAAACAAGTGACGTAAACACGTCTTCTATATAACAACCGGGATCGGGAAACCACTTGTATTGGGAAACCACTTGTATCGGGAAACCACTTGTATCGGGATCCCAACGGGAAACAGGATCCCACCGGTATCGGGATCCCACTGGGATAGTCTTCCCACTGAGATCAAGATCCCACCGTGATTAGGATACAATCGGGGTCGTGATACATCCAGGAATTCGGAAAATGGAGAAAAATCTTTAGAAATTGTTCTTTGTTCGAATGCTGTCCCGGGCTACGCCTGGTATATTGACTAGTTATTAAATCATTTGAACAATCAATAGCTACTTTAATCACTTTTGCAAGACACTGAGCAATCTGTAAATTGCGCCATCGATCTTTAAAGACTAAATCAATCGATTCAAAATCAAGTAAATATTTAGACCAATCAAAAAGTACATTGATCACCCATGAAATATTATTATTTTACAATCATTTATTATTCTAAGAAATCAAATATTTTTCTTTGAATTTGAACAAATGAAACTTTGTTTGTTCACCAGATGCAAATCATTCATTTTAAAACTCGGTTACATAACTACTCGTACGCATCAACTCAACCATTTGGACTAGCTGTCATTTCCTTCATGTTTAAGGTAATTCATATATTAACGATTATGACATGGGTTGGTGACCGCGAGTTGATTCTTGGTCTGACTGTATTTAATGGCTATACTTTGTTATAACTGATAAACATTGTCTAGCGATTTCAATGCCGAACTTTTCAACTTTGGCAAGAAATCTTCCACTCATGTTGTGAATGTAATAGTAAATGAATGCAGCATTCAATAATGTTTATCTAGTTTTATATTCGCTCTGGCCTTACCTGCTTTATACAGCCACATAATGTTATGTTAGCCCCCCACATAAAGCACCATGCTGTAAAGCCATCTGCAATGTACAACAACACAATATAAGGCTGACTGTCTTTTACAATCTCTCGATGTAATAATGTTGCTATATCCACCACACACTGTAAGTCTACTTACAGCTACATAATGGAAGTATAGCTGCTGTATACAGCTACATAATGGAAGGATAGCTGCTGTATACAGCTCATACTGGAAGGATAGCTTTCATATACAGCTAAACAATGGGAGAATAGCTACCATATGCTGCACCTAATGGAAGGATGGCAGCCATATAAATATACATAATGGAAAGATAGCTGTCATATACAGTTACACAATGGAAGGACAGCTGCCATATTGAGCAAGTAGGCTATAGCTTCTAAATACTGTCACACAATATAATGTTAGCCGACATACTCAGTCAGGCATTGTAGGTCACAATAAGTTCAATTACACGATCCCATATTTATGTTCTTAACACCATTTCTAAGGCTATGTCAGTTCATTACATTGTCCAAACTGACAATCGGTTTGCATGGCTATAGAATAAAAATATTTCATTAAATTGAACTTGTCCCGATTGCCTGTCAATGATTGTTAAACCTGGTCCAGCAATATTATCAATAATCAATAATAGTTTTGATTACTTATGTGGTGGTCCTCATCATACATATATATATAAAATTAATTAATAAACATTTGCATAATACATAAATAAAATAGTGCAAGAATAAAAAAGACAAGTTAAAATTAATTAAATTAAAAAAATAGGAGAAGCTAAATTTGACTTTAAGCCTAAATAAATAAATAAATAAATAGCGCACCTGTTTTAAATGGGTGCGGAAATAACTTCTAAACCCTTATCAGCACGATTTCCTTCAATTCACTGGCCCTCTCAAGATAAACGGCAATCAAAAGGTGTCAAATATCACATGAAACAGCCATATTTATCATACCTTTTGTAGACATTGTAGGGGGCCCATTTCATTTGATATTAAGCTGTTTCTGGTTTTAAAATATCAATGCATCCTTAAAATATAAGCCTTTGCGTTTCCGTGAAAATTTTTTAAACTGCTGATCAACCAGGAGCACAGTCTTTATTTAAGCTATACCGAAACATGCCGCGACCGAGCAAAGGAGAGAGTGTAAAATATGTAACCTGGTTGAGAAACGGTCAAACACCTTTAGCGGAGTACTTTGAGCGCAACTAAAAGACTAGTAAGCTTTGAGCGCAACGGAGAGACGAGTAAGCTTTGAGCGCAACGGAAAGACTAGTAAGCTTTGAGCGCAACGGAAAGACAAGTAAGCTTTGAGCGCAACGGAAAGACAAGTAAGCTTTGAACGCAACGGAAAGACAATCTTACTTTTGAAATCGTTGAAGTTAAGAACTACAGTAACGCGAATACTCAAGACAGACGTAGCATTTACATTGACCAACGTCTGTGATACACCAAGAAACCCCTTTGCCTAACTAGTGGGGGATAACATGTTTCGGCAGAGAACTTTAATGCGCAGTAACCCGGCTGGGGTTATTTGAAACTAAATTCATAGGAACAATACATTGAGAAGGACTACATTGAGAGACTTAAGGGAAGTGCAATCCGAGACTTACTAGAAAGGCGGTCTGAGAGACTTAAGAGCAGTGCAATCTGAGAGACTTACTAGAGCGGCAGTCTGAGAGATTTAAGAGAAGTTCAATCTGAGACTTACTATAAAGGCGGTCTGAGAGAATTAAGAGAAGTGCAATCTGAGACTTACTAGAAAGGCGGTCTGAGAGACGTAAGAGAAGTGCAATCTGAGACTTACTAGAAAGGTGGTCTGAGAGACCTAAGAGAAGTGCAATCTGAGAGACTTACTGGAACGCAGTCTGAAAGACTTACTGAAAGGCCAGTTTGAGAGACTTAAGAGAAGTGCAATGTGAGAGACTTACTAGAAAGACGGTCTGAGAGACTTAAGAGAAGTGCAATCTGAGAGACATAGAAGTGAGATCTGAGAGATTTATTAGACGTGCGATCTGCGAGACTTAGTAAAAGGGCAGTCTGAGAGACTTAGTAGAAGGGCAGTCAGGGAGAGTTGGTGAAAGGGCACTCTGAGAGACTTAAGAAAAGTGCAGTTGAAGAACAAAGGCTACTGAACAATGACCCGAGAATTATGTTTTGGATGCCTGAAATGACATCAAATTCTGCCATTGCTTCTTACAGAGACCTCTAGGCATGTCATTATCTTAGAGACCTCTAGGCATGTCATTATCTTAGAGACCTCTAGGCATGTCATTATCTTAGAGACCTCTAGGCATGTCATTATCTTAGAGACCTCTAGGCATGTCATTATCTTAGAGACCTCTAGGCATGTCATTATCTTAGAGACCTCTAGGCATGTCATTATCTTAGAGACCTCTAGGCATGTCATTATCTTTGAAGAGGAAGTTAGTGAATAGTGAGATTGTTTTTTTCATTCCAGAAATTATTTTGTCTAGTATGATTGTCTCCGAGTTGATGAATGATTTTTTTATCGTTTTGCTTTGAATTGCTACGACTTGATTCTCTATTTTTCCCTTCCGTTTCTCCAGGTGTCCAACAAACCTAATCAAGCATTGAATGGCATTATAGACAACTTTCCGAAAATTCACAAGTCCTGTAAGTTCAAGAAATATTCAGCAATCATTGACAAGTATCCTAAAATTCACCAAACGTTTAAAAGTCTTAGTATCCTACAATTCGCAAACAATTCAATAAACATTTACAATTATCCTACACATCATCAAACATAAAGACGTATCTTAAAATGCACCAAACATGTAAAAGTATCTTAAAATTCACCAAACATGTACAAGTATCTTAAAATTCACCAAACATTTACAAATTATTTATTTATTTAGGCATTTTAATATAGCGCTTATCATAAAGCTCTAAGCGCTTTACAATTATTAAAAACATGTAAACTAAGTAAAATAAAAATGAGACACTAGGATAGTAACTACTATACTATAGAAACAATGAAAATGGCTATAAAACGAGGACACTTTGGCACGTTTTGGCCTATACTACAGGATCAACCCGAGACAGAAAATGAGGCAGGGCAAGGAGGGTGCATCACAGGTCATAGGCGGACCTAAACAGATGGGTTTTAAGGGACTTTTTGAAAATGGACGAGGTTTCACTATGACGGATATGGAAGGGGAGCTGGTTCCAGAACGTGGGCCCATGGAAGCAGAAGGAGCGTTCACCGATGGTCTTAGTTTTAGTTCTTGGGATTGAGAGGGTTCTACTGTCAATGGAAGAACGTAGTTGTCTTGTGGGGATGTAAGGAAGCAACAGTTCAGAGAGATAGACAGGAAAGTGAGGGTCAGTGAACGAGTTGAAGCAAAGATTGGCAGACTTGTATTTGATGCGAGAGGATATTGGAAGCCAGTGGAGTTGCCGCATGTGTGGTTGAATGTGGTCATGTTTCTTTGATTTAAAAATGAGTCTGCATGCTGAGTTCTGTGCCTTCTGAAGTTTGTCTATGTGGTGTTGAGGAATGCCTGAGAGAAGAATGTTACAGTAGTCAAATTTTGAAAGAATGAGTGAAGAGACGAGAGTTTTTGTGGCATCAAAGGAGAGGAGGTGTCTAATGGTGCTGATTTTTCTAATTTCGTTATATGCTGATCTGCATATATTCGTGACATGTTTGTCCATGGAGAGGGTGTCCGTAAGCGTGACTCCAAGGTTTCTGGCAGAGGGAGAGAGTGTGATGTCAGAGTTGCCAATAGATATAGAAGAAGGAGCGAATGGAGGGAGAGGTTTGTTTTGAGAGTGGATGAGAAGGATTTCCGTTTTATCATCATTTAGCTTCAGTTTGTTGCAAGTCATCCAACGCTTTACATCGTCCACGCACTCCTGTATGCGAAGGATTGTGGCATCAAGTTGATCAGGAAAGCAATAGTCACTGATTTGAGTGTCATCAGCAAAGGATTGACTGGAAACTGAGTGGTGGCTAATGAGAGATGTAGAGGTTTAGTGTAGAGGATGACAAGGACCGGCCCAATGACCGATCCTTGAGGAACTCCAATAGACAGGGCTGAAGGTTTGGAAGAGCGGTTGGAAATAGAGACTGTTTGAGTTCTGTCAGAAAGATATGATTGAAACCAGTTTAAAGCTGAGCCAGCAAGTCCGAAAGAAAGATGAAGGGGGTCAAGAAGATACAGGTGGTCAATGGTATCAAATGCAGCAGAGAGATCTAACAGAGTGAGAATAGAGAGTTTGCCATCGTCCATCGCGCGCAGGAGGTCGCTCATGACTAGGACCAGTGCTGTTTCTGTGCTATGACCAAGTCGGTAGGCGGACTGAGAGGAAGGATAGAGATTGCGTGAGTGAAGATAGTCAGAGAGCTGAGAGAGTATGAATTTTTCTATGATTTTTGAGAGAAAGGTAAGGTTGCTGACGGGGCGGTAATTCTTGAGTGTGTTTGGATCAAGTGAGGGTTTCTTTAGGAGTGTCATGATTATTGACCGTTTAAAAATGGGAGGGAAACTGCCAGAGAGAATCGAAGAATTCATGATGGATGTGAGTGCTAGCAGGTGGACGTCCATGCATTCTACAAGCATTGGAACGGGGATCGGATCGAGGGCACAAGACTTGGGAGCAGACCTGATGATGACTCGCCTCACCTCATCCTCAGTCACAGGCATGAATCTATCAAATGATTCTGTCTGACTAACGTCCTCCGAGAACGGTGAGGAAGGTGTAGGGGTCACACTGTCTAGCTCCTCCCTGATCGTTTGCACTCTGGGGATGAAAAAGTCCGCAAAGGCGTCAGGGAGTTGCTCTGGTGCTATGTCGGTAGGGAGGGTGAAATTCTTGCTGTTGCCAAGGAGACGGTTACTAGCGCTGAACAACGCCTTGGTTGATGCACATGATTCTGCAAATTACCAATCCAATGCTATTGTCCTACATTTCACCAATCTTATACAAGAAAAAAAAACTTTATATTTTTTATTCTGTTAAATTTATCAATCTACTAAAGTAAAATATAAATTTTAATGTCGTATTTTTGTTTTTTTACATTGCTAAGATGACCAGGGTTAAATTTAACGGTGGCTTTATAGGTCCCCGGATATCAAGGATATTTTCATCAGGGATTTGAGAAGGGATTTGGTTATGACGACATCCGCAGCAGCAACGGTCCAGAAAAGAAAACCGTTTGCTACAGCTCCAGGAGGATGTCCGGACAAATTTGTAAAAAAAAAATTAAAAAAGAAATCCTATATTATAATATTGAGTTTGCACCGATTACTCTGAAGATAATAAGCCCTTTTGTAATTAATTTGTCATCTGCTTTTCGTGACATAATTCTTCGCAATGTTCTTTTTTTTACCACATGTTTAGCTTATTCACACCGTTAATGCACAGTTAAATCGCGACAATGTCTTCAAATGTCATTCATTAAAAGGATCAACGTTATTATTTTTAACATTCTAGAAGGGCTGCTAGTGGTTTAGGGGGTGCTGTTTAAATACAAGTGTTGATGACTGACATGCATCTATTGTATTAACTAGCGCTAATATAAATGCTATTATCCAATTATTTGCTCCACTCTTCTACACGTGCCGCACCATAGCCTGTGGAAAACTGAGGATAATATAGTTGGTAGAAGAGTGTTACGCCATAGCTAGTAGAAATGGGAGGGTAATCTGGTTAATAGAAGAGTGTTACATCATATCATCCAGGAAACTGAGGGTAATATGGTTGGTAGCAGATTAATACACCATAGCATGTAGGAAACTGAGGGTAATATAGTTGGCAGAAGAGTGTTACACCATGGCATGTAGGAAACTGGGGGTAATATGGTTGGCAGAAGAGTGTTACACCATGACATGTAGGAAACTGGGGGTAATATGGTTGGCAGAAGAGTGTTACACCATATCATGTAGGAAAATGAGAGTTATATGGTTGGCAGAAGAGTGTTACACCAGGTCATGTGGGAAACTGAGGGTAATATGGTTGGCAGAAGAGTGTTACACCAGGTCATGTGGGAAACTGAAGGTAATATGGTTGGCAGAAGAGTGTTACACCAGGTCATGTGGGAAACTGAAGGTAATATGGTTGGCAGAAGAGTGTTACACCAGGTCATGTGGGAAACTGAGGGTAATATGGTTGGCAGAAGAGTGTTACACCAGGTCATGTGGGAAACTGAGGGTAATATGGTTGGCAGAAGAGTGTTACACCAGGTCATGTGGGAAACTGAGGGTAATATGGTTGGCAGAAGAGTGTTACACCAGGTCATGTGGGAAACTGAGGGTAATATGGTTGGCAGAAGAGTGTTACACCAGGTCATGTGGGAAACTGAGGGTAATATGGTTGGCAGAAGAGTGTTACACCAGGTCATGTGGGAAACTGAGGGTAATATGGTTGGCAGAAGAATGTTACACCATATCATGTAGGAAACTGAGGGTAATATAGTTTATATGAGTGGGTGGGGAAATTTTAATAATTTTTTTTGTTAAATACGATTAGTTTTTACTAGTATTCTTTAAATGAATTTATTAAAATGTTTGGATATCGAAGCGCTTAGAAATGTTACCAGCACCAGCGCTATAGCTCGGCTCCATTTCCGGAATACAAATCCGATCTCCTGCTCCGAACTTCACTCCAAATCCCTGATTTCAAAAGTTTTGTCAAAAGAAATTTGAAGTAACTACAAACATTTGAAAAATTCACAATGCAATCTACATAACATTAAAATAATCGGTGCTTCTTTCAGACATCTCTCGGAAAAAAGGGGGGGGGGGCAATTAGCCCGGAGCAAGATATATACATATATAAAATTGCGGAACCAAAGGTATTCGCTACTTTCAAAATATTTGATGATCCTAATATTTCACCCCTGTCATGGTTGCATGGTACAATCGAAGCATATACGATTGTTGGAATAGTGTCTGTAACACGACTACTCTGACATGGCGTGGGATCTTATTTCTTATGCTGTGGGTTATGTCAGTAGTATGGTTACTTATGTTATGTTGATATTTCAGGATGCCGACTAAAACTTCTTCATTCTTCCACTTATTATCCGGGCACTCAAATAAGAATACTGAATCCTGGTTAAACTTACAGTACTTTATTGAACACACTTTATACTGATAATATTAATAAATAATCCTTGCATGAATGTAATTTCACATATATATCTATAGTATTCCATCATTAAGAAAGACACGTCCTCACACTACTATAACTCAGCTCAACTGTACTACATCTCAACTCTAACTCAACTCCGACTAACTCTGACTCTCCTTGCGCTCAGCTCTCCTTATCTCAGTCAACTCATACTTTATTACCAGCAAAGCGTGCAAAACAACCGCTCTGACAAAAACATAATTTTACTCTCCAAAAACGTGGAGCTCACATTTGCATCTCAAAATACAATCCATTGATTGTCTCTCCCCGTGGAAAAACATGAACAACACTATTCACTGTTCACTCATGCTACCTCTCTGTTTTCATGTGAAAACCTTGTCCGTTACATGCCCCACCCATCTGAAAAAATTTTGTGCAACAAAATTTT
>CAXITT010000271.1:177165-205106 GCA_964033795.1 Lymnaea stagnalis
AATTTAAGAATAGTTCTTGGGAATTATCTGGAATTTCTTTTATATTTCCAATTATTAACTGACATACTGGGTTGTCCATAAGTACTGCCGTTACCTTTCCTGTCAACCATGGACAGTCTATGTCCACCACTGCTTTATAACATTCAACTTTTGTGTTATTTGCTAACATGACTGTGGTTTTTTCAGATATATAGTCTTTAGGATCAATCAATTTTTTGTCAACTACTATTGTTGTACAACCTGTGTCTCTTAGACACTGAACAAGCTGGTTGTTTACATAAGAAGGAAAAAATTGTAAACTTCCTTCACTGTGACATGCGCTAGCTAAAGTTTCATGTGGTTTAGTGTTTTGTCTACTGTTAGTCTGATTGGAATTATATCTTTGATTTTTATATGGTTGTCTACTCCTATTTGTATTGTTGTGTCTTATTGGACTAGTGTTGGGTGATGTTCTCTGATAGTATTGTTGTGAATGTCCTAAATCTCTATGTAATTTCCTACACTCATATTTTTTGTGACCTGGAATGCCACAGTAGAAACATTTGTTGTTGTTTGAATAATTAGTATATGGTGTCTGGTAATTGGTTTGATAATTTTTCTGACATTTATTGTTTTGCCATCTGGCAGGTAGGCTATGGTATCTTCTGTTTTGATATGTGTTTTGTTTTTGACTGTCCCTATCACTGGGTGTATTTCTAATAGAGGCTAGTGTGCTGTTTCTATTGTCTAGCTCTTCATTGGGGTGAGCATCTTTAAATGTTGTGATTGAGTCAACTAACTCACGCTCATTTTTAATCTTTCTCTCTTTAAGGAATGAAAATAAAGAGACTGATGCATTTCTTAATATTTTGTCTATGATAAACATATCCAGTAATGCTTTTGGATCATTTAGGTCAATTTCAGTTAATTCAAGCCATTTGACAAGATTGTCTCTAATATTGAATATGGTGGTGTTAGGGTCTACTTCTCTCTCTAGTCTTATGTTGTGGAAATTTTTTCTATAAATGTCTTCTGTGTTTCCATAGAACTTTAACAAAACTTTCTTTATATATGTATAATTATTCTTTTGTTCTTCACTGAGTGAATTAATAATACTTAGGCTTTTCCCTGATAGTCTGCTCAATAAAATATTAGCCCAAGTCTCTTCTCTATAATTATAAGACTGACATATGCCTTCAAATTGTGACAGATAACTGATAATTTCTTCTTTATGTTCATTAAATTCTCTAAATTTGGGTTTATATGTGCTATTGGTTTCTCTATTGCTTGTTGATGGTGTATGCTGTCCTGATTCTATTCTAGCTCTTTCTAGTTTTATTTCTTCCTCTCTTAATTTCATATCCTGTTCTCTTAATTTAAGTTCTTCTATTTCCTTTTGTCCTTTTAATTTTAGTTCTTCTATTTGTTTAAGGTCGCTTCTCTCTAACAGTCTAGCTTCTCGGTCTTTGTCTTTGTCTTGTTTTTCCCTAAGTTTGTCCATCTCACGAGTTACGAAGTCAGCTAATTTCTCCTGCTTCAAACCAAGCTTCTCACCTACTTCTAATAATTCTAAGTACTCTGCCATTTTTAGTTATAATGTGAGTAACTAAAATTATATTGTTATGTATCAGTATATCAGTTATCTCCTTATTCTTTGGTTATCAATTAAAATAGTTTACGATATTTCATATATCTACATGTTAATGAATGTATACACAAATGCAAGTTGATACATGAATTATAAGTTATAAATAAGTGTAAGAAAAATTTAAAATAATTAAATTGTCTACTTCACAACATAAATACAGATATGTAGACGTTTACATGAATACAAATGAGACAACAAATACAAAAGTACTGTGTAGTTTATGGACCACAAGATAGTAGAAAATATGACAGTAGGTTGACAATATGTATAACAATGACAAGACAAATAGCACAAATATGACACGATCTACTAAAAAACAACAGTTATGACAATGTACAAACTAGACTTCACAGCTAACACAAAATTATCCTACAGTGTTATAAATAGGGCCAGAAGAAACCTTTACCGTTTTAATAAAAAAACTTCCCTAGGAAAGATAACACCGTGGATGTCCCTACAGTATACTCTAAAATTAAACTTATATTACACAGAAAAAGTAAAAAATTTACTTAATCTAATTAAGTATGATATAAGTATATTTTTAAAGTCTTAAATTATATATATAATACATAACATAATATACATAAATACCAAGTGAAAGTGTCCAAAAGAAATCTTTAGTTGGTCACCTCTGCTCCTCTGTGACGCTATGATTTCTGTGTAATCGATAATCCTCTGTAGTAGATGCTCCTTCTAGGTAGTAGATAATCCTATGTGGTAATGTACTTGGGTAAAATAATCCAATGAGAAAAGTTACACCACAAATTGCTGCAATACTCCAATGTAAGTACCTTGCGTAATAGTGTAATTGTGATAATCCAATAATTGAAAATTGTCTAATTTCTCTCCGGTTCTGTTGCACTTGTGAGTAATTGAAGAATTACTTGAAGAATTACTTGACTTGAACTGTGCTGCTTGTATAAAGTAAAGATTATGCTGGGGAAATCTTACTTCCGCTGTCTTGATAAAACATCTCATCTGTAATGACATCAGACTTCTTTTGGTTTTGTGTGGATCATCTCTTTCGTTGACTAATAACTGTAAAATAGATTTCTTGCTGTTTCTTCCACGAGAATATTCACTCCACTGTTATATAATTGAAACAGTGTACCAGTTAGCTGTTTGAACTCTCAACTTTTGACTCCCGTGACTGACCTAAATTCAATCGTTGTCAGCTTGCTCTGTGTGTCGTGGACTCTTCTCAGACTTGACAAATACTCGGGCGTAATGACGTTCGATTCGAATGTTAAAATATATCATTGTTACTCAATGTTCTGTAATACATCGTTGTTCTGACACTTCTGACAATATTTGTAACGCATCGTCGTTACACCGCTTCTGACACCATTTGTAACACACTTCTACTCTGACATGGCGTGGGATGTTATTTCTTATGCTGTGGGTTATGTCAGTAGTATGGTTACTTATATTAACGCTTCAGGATGCCGACTCAGTCTTCTTCATTCTTTCACTTATTATTCAGGCACGTAAAGAAGAATGCTCAATTCTAGTTAAAACTCACAGTACTTTATTGAACACACTTTATATTGATAATATTAATAAATAATCCTTGCATGAATGTAATTTCACATATATATCTATAGTATTCCATCATTAAGAAAGACACGTCCTCAGACTACTATAACTCAGCTCAACTGACTGTCTAATCTCACAGCTCTCGCGCTACTGACTGACTCTACTGCTCTGCGCTCAGCTCTCTACTATCTCAGTCAACTCATACTTTATTACCAGCAAAGCGTGCAAAACGATCGCTCTGACAAAACATAATTTTACTCTCCAAAAACGTGGAGTTCACATTTGTTCTCAAAAATACAATCCACATTGATTGTCTCTCTCCGTGGAAAAACCTGGTGAACACACTCACTGTCCACTCATGCTACCTCTCTGTTTACATGTGAAAACATAGTCCGTTACACACTTATATACTCTTTGGTTAAATTTTTTGATTCAATCCAATTTAAAAATAGTTCTTGGGAATTATCTGGAATTTCTTTAATATTTCTAATTATTAACTGACATACTGGGTTGTCCATAAGTACTGCCGTTACCTTTCCTGTCAACCATGGGCAGTCTATGTCCACTACTGCTTTATAACATTCAACTTTTGTGTTATTTGCTAACATGACTGTGGTTTTTTCAGATATATGGTCTTTAGGATCAATCAATTTTTTGTCAACTACTATTGTTGTACAACCTGTGTCTCTTAGACACTGAACAAGTTGGTTGTTTACATAAGAAGGAAAAAATTGTAAACTTCCTTCACTGTGACATGCGCTAGCTAAAGTTTCATGTGGTTTGGTGTTTTGTCTACTGTTAGTCTGATTGGAATTATATCTTTGATTTTTATATGGTTGTCTACTCCTATTTGCACTGTTGTATCTGATTGGACTACTGTTGGGTGATGTTCTCTGATAGTATTGTTGTGAATGTCCTAAATCTCTATGTAATTTCCTACACTCATATTTTTTGTGACCTGGAATGCCACAGTAGAAACATTTGTTGTTGTTTGAGTAATTAGTATATGGTGTCTGGTAATTGGTTTGATAATTTTTCTGGAATTTATTGTTTTGCCATCTGGCAGGTAGGCTGTGGTATCTTCTGTTTTGATATGTGTTTTGTTTTTGACTGTCCCTATCACTGGGTGTGTTTCTAATAGAAGCTAGTGTGCTGTTTCTATTGTCTAGCTCTTCATTGGGGTGAGCATCTTTAAATGTTGTGATTGAGTCAACTAACTCACGCTCATTTTTAATCTTTCTCTCTTTAAGGAATGAAAATAAAGAGACTGATGCATTTCTTAATATTTTGTCTATGATAAACATATCCAGTAATGCTTTTGGATCATTTAGGTCAATTTCAGTTAATTCAAGCCATTTGACAAGATTGTCTCTAATATTGAATATGGTGGTGTTAGGATCTACTTCTCTCTCTAGTCTTATGTTGTGGAAATTTTTTCTATAAATGTCTTCTGTGTTTCCATAGAACTTTAACAAAACTTTCTTTATATATGTATAATTATTCTTTTGTTCTTCACTAAGTGAATTGATAATGCTTAGGCTTTTCCCTGATAATCTGCTCAATAAAATATTAGCCCAAGTCTCTTCTCTATAATTGTAAGACTGACATATGCCTTCAAATTGTGACAGATAACTAATAATTTCTTCTTTATGTTCATTAAATTCTCTAAATTTAGGTTTATATGTGCTATTGGTTTCTCTATTGCTTGTTGATGGTGTATGCTGTCCTGATTCTATTCTAGCTCTTTCTAGTTTTATTTCTTCCTCTCTTAATTTCATATCCTGTTCTTTTAATTTCATATCCTGTTCTTTTAATTTAAGTTCTTCTATTTCTTTTTGTCCTTTTAATTTCATTTCTTCTATTTGTTTAAGATCGTTTCTCTCTAACATTCTAGCTTCTCGGTCTTTGTCTTTGTCTTGTCGGTCTTTGTCTTCTTTCTGTCTGTCTCGTATTTTGTCCATTTCTCGAGTTACGAAGTCAGTTAATTTCTCCTGCTTCAAACCAAGCTTCTCACCTACTTCTAATAATTCCAAGTACTCTGCCATTTTTTATGTGTAATGTGAGTAACTAAAATTATATTGTTATGTATCAGTATATCAGTTATCTCCTTATTCTTTGGTTATCAATTAAAATAGTTTACGATATTTCATATATCTACATGTTAATGAATGTATACACAAATGCAAGTTGATACATGAATTATAAGTTATAAATAAGTGTAAGAAAAATTTAAAATAATTAAATTGTCTACTTCACAACATAAATACAGATATGTAGACGTTTACATGAATACAAATGAGACAACAAATACAAAAGTACTGTTTAGTTTATGGACCACAAGATAGTAGAAAATATGACAGTAGGTTGACAATATGTATAACAATGACAAGACAAATAGCACAAATATGACAAGATCTACTAAAAAACAACAGTTATGACAATGTACAAACTAGACTTCACAGCTAACACAAAATTATCCTACAGTGTTATAAATAGGGCCAGAAGAAACCTTTACTGTTTTAATAAAAAAACTTCCCTAGGAAAGATAACACCGTGGATATTCCTAAAGTATACTCTAAAATTAAACTTATAATATACAGAAAAAGAAAAAAATTTACTTAATCTAATTAAGTATGATATAAGTAGATTTTTAAAGTCTTAAATTATATACAATACATAAAACATAATATACATAAATACCAAGTGAAAGTGTCCAAAAGAAATCTGTAGTTGGTCACCTCTGCTCCTCTGTGACGCTATGATCTCTGTGTAGTCGATAATCCTTCTATGTAGAAAGTGTACTTGGGTAAATACTCCAATGCAAAAGTTATATAATCCAATGAAAAAGTTACAACACAAACTGCTTCAGTAATCCAATGCAAGTACCTTGCGTAATAGAAGTAATAGTGTAATAATCCAATTGAAAATAGTGTACTTTCTCTCCGATTCAGTTGAACTTGTGAGTAATTAAAGAATTACTTTACTTGAATTGCGCACTAGGCTTTGTGCGGCTTGTATAAAGTGAAGATTATGCTGGGGAAATCTTACTTTCGATGTCTTGATACACACATCTCATCTGTAATAACGTCAGACTTCTGTTGGTCTTGTAATATGTAGGCTTACAGTAAATCTTTGCTACAGTTGTAGATAACTTGAAAATTTTCCTTTTGCTGCTAGTTGCCGTGTACCAGTTGGCTGTTTGAACTCTGAACTCTTGCGACTGTGACTGACCTCAATTGTCGGCTAGCTCTGTGTGTAGTGAACTCGTCTCGGACTTGATTGATACACGGTCGTAATGGCGTTCGCTGTATTCTTCCGCTCGAATTTTAAAATATATCGTTGTTACTCAATGTTCTGTAACACATTTCTGACACTTCTTTACAATATTTGTAACGCATCATCGTTATCCCACTTCTGACACCATTTGTAACACGACTACTCTGACATGGGGTGGGATCTTATTTCTTATGCTGTGGGTTATGTCAGTAGTATGGTTATTTATGTTATGTTGATATTTCAGGATGCCGACTAAAACTTCTTCATTCTTCCACTTATTATCCGGGCACTCAAATAAGAATACTGAATCCTGGTTAAACTTACAGTACTTTATTGAACACACTTTATACTGATAATATTAATAAATAATCCTTGCATGAATGTAATTTCACATATATATCTATAGTATTCCATCATTAAGAAAGACACGTCCTCACACTACTATAACTCAGCTCAACTGTACTACATCTCAACTCTAACTCAACTCCGACTAACTCTGACTCTCCTTGCGCTCAGCTCTCCTTATCTCAGTCAACTCATACTTTATTACCAGCAAAGCGTGCAAAACAACCGCTCTGACAAAAACATAATTTTACTCTCCAAAAACGTGGAGCTCACATTTGCATCTCAAAATACAATCCATTGATTGTCTCTCCCCGTGGAAAAACATGAACAACACTATTCACTGTTCACTCATGCTACCTCTCTGTTTTCATGTGAAAACCTTGTCCGTTACAGTGTCAAAGTCACGGAATCCTCACTGAAATGTGTCATTTAATAATTAGGTCAAGTCTAAGTGATCGACTGTTGACTCACGCACGTGCGTTTATCGAGTTTAAAGAGATAAAGGGATGTATCATAAATAGAGTGAGCTGCTGTGAACTCTTGGGATACTTCAAGGATGGGTGCGGTCATTGGTTTAAAAGGATGAGCAATGCACGGTCTTTAGGTTAAGTGAGCTGGTGTGAACTCTTGGGATACTTCAAGGATGGGTGCGGTCATTGGTTTAAAGGGATGATCAATGCACGGTCGTTAGGTTAAGTGAGCTGGTGTGAACTCTTGGGATACTTCAAGGATGGGTACGGTCATTGGTTTAAAGGGATGAGCAATGCACGGTCTTTAGGTTAAGTGAGCTGGTGTGAACTCTTGGGATACTTCAAGGATGGGTACGGTCATTGGTTTAAAGGGATGAGCAACGCACGGTCGTTAGGTTAAGTGAGCTGGTGTGAACTCTTGGGATACTTCAAGGATGGGTACGGTCATTGGTTTAAAGGGATGAGCAACGCACGGTCTTTAGGTTAAGTGAGCTACTTAAATTGCATGCAGTGAAAGTCCATGTGCTAAGGTTGAAAACTGTGAAACTGTTTTAAAAGGACAGTTTATCCATAGTGTGATCAAATGATGAACTGAAAAAAACGGGACACAATCAAGGAGGGTTGGGGGTGGGGCACCATCCAGCTAAAGAGATGTCCCGGGGCCTTCACTGGAAACTGTTCATTGAAATATGCTCATTTTTAACTATTTTGAGACCTAAAAATCTTTTAAAATTTACTTTCACTTTTGTAAATTAATTTAGACTCTGAAGCATATCATAAACGAAAACAATAATTTTTCAGTGACTACTTATTTATTGATACTTATTGATTGATAAATATTTACAACATAACGCAGCACAACAAATGACATTTCTCTAGAGTAGGATTGAAGTTGAGGATATTTGGCTGTTGTACCAGCCATTGTTAAAACCTCATTTTTAACTATTATTATTACACGTGGTTTTACATAGTTGTAAAAACTTTATCAGTCCATTTTGAAATTGTAGAGGGATTGCAGAAAGGGGCCGCCACGCTCATCATGGGGCGCCACGCTCATCATGGGGCGCCACTCTCATCATGGTTTTTCTTCCGCCCATTGAATGTTCAGTATTGCCATTACAGGGTCGGAGCGTCGGCAGAGTGGTGGAGGGGAAACAGATCACGTGAGCCCCCATTATTACTCAGCTGGCACTGGCTACACAGCTAGCCAAATTATTACTTGACATTATATTATAAATTAGGAAGTTTTAGTGATATGAAAATGTGCTTTGTTTTAGAAACGGGACATTTAGGCGTCCTGATAGACTTTATCGGGACACCGGGTACGATCGTGAAAAAACGGGACCATCCGTTTTTACGGTACCTTTGGTCAGCCTAGTTTATCATAATATTTGTACTGTGAGTAATTGAGAGATTAGAGAGAGAGAGAGAGATTTGAAGGATGTCGTGAGTTTGAATTTTCTGGACAATGGATATATTTGGATAGAGAGACAGTACTTTGAGCAGGATTTAGTCCGCTCAGGAAACTCTCATTATTCATGTATACTCAAGCCTAACTTAGTACTTGTGAACAGATGTAAAGTGCAAAGAAACTGTTCAATAGTGTTAACTTGGCGTTGGACTTTATACTTCGTCAACAAAACCACGCTGCATCCCAAGTGCCAACCAGATATCCAATAGAATGACATGCTCCGAAAAATAATACCCTATACAACGCAAACAAATATGAGACAATAGCCAAATCATAAATTTGATATTAGGTGAAACGAATATTTGACAAATGGCAATAATGTATTTTCGCTAAGTTGTAGAAAACTGACATTTCTTGACATCTTCACATGTGTGGGTTAGTTTTTGTCCACATAAGCAAAGAATAAAAACACATAAGAATCCATACTAAAATACATAGCATACAAAATTTAGGAGTATTTCGCAGGGATCAAGATGAAGTACTATAAATAATAACGTCAAAATCTGAAAATAAATGCAGCAGAGAGAAGTTTCTTGACATTTTTTCAACGTCGAACCCCAGCTCCTATTGTCTCACCCCAGCTCCCATTGTCTCACCCCAGCTCCTATTGTCTCACCCCAGCTCCTATTGTCGCACCCAGCTCCTATTGTCCCACCCCAGCTCCTATTGTCTCACCCCAGCTCCTATTGTCTCACCCCAGCTCCTATTGTCTCACCCCAGCTCCTATTGTCTCACCCCAGCTCCTATTGTCTCACCCCAGCTCCTATTGTCTCACCCCAGCTCCTATTGTCTCACCCCAGCTCCTATTGTCTCACCCCAGCTCCTATTGTCTCACCCCAGCTCCTATTGTCTCACCCCAGCTCCTATTGTCTCACCCCAGCTCCTATTGTCTCACCCCAGCTCCTATTGTCTCACCCCAGCTCCTATTGTCTCACCCCAGCTCCTATTGTCTCACCCCAGCTCCTATTGTCTCACCCCAGCTCCTATTGTCTCACCCCAGCTCCTATTGTCTCACCCCAGCTCCTATTGTCTCACCCCAGCTCCTATTGTCTCACCCCAGCTCCTATTGTCTCACCCCAGCTCCTATTGTCTCACCCCAGCTCCTATTGTCTCACCCCAGCTCCTATTGTCTCACCCCAGCTCCTATTGTCTCACCCCAGCTCCTATTGTCTCACCCCAGCTCCTATTGTCTCACCCCAGCTCCTATTGTCTCACCCCAGCTCCTATTGTCTCACCCCAGCTCCTATTGTCTCACCCCAGCTCCTATTGTCTCACCCCAGCTCCTATTGTCTCACCCCAGCTCCTATTGTCTCACCCCAGCTCCTATTGTCTCACACCAGCTCCTATTGCCTCACCCCAGCTCCTATTGACGCATCCAGCTCATATTGTCTTACCCCAGCTCCTATTGCTTTAAAGACGCATCACCATAAACATTTTTAATAACATGCTAATAAATCTTATTTTCTGGGTCTTCCAACACTCACTGGCACAGCCTCATTTTGGCCCCAGGAACCATGGGTCTGAAAGAAGAAACACTAACAATTAGAAAGAGCGTTTAGAGATAGATGAGTTGAGCTAAGAATCAAAGATATACTTGATCTATTTCTTTGTTTCAGACACACCAATAGACTTGTATGGTGTTTTACTTAAAAAATTCATACCTCATGGCCGCTTAGATTTCTATCGATACTACGGAAGTATGACGTCCCCACCGTGCCATGAATCCGTGATCTGGTCCATCATGACCCAATCTCTTCCCATCTCTGCAGACCAGGTAACATTGACCTCAGTCTTTTGGTAGATCAGCGAACACTTTAATCAGTCCATTGAGACATGAGGGGATCAGATGAGGCCTTAACTTTACTAAGAGATCTGAGATCTGAATATAAGGTACGAATTTACCTTTACTAATCCAGTCAGACATTTGGAGGTCAGGTAATGCTTTACCTTTACCAATCCAGTGAGACATTTTGAGGTCGGGTAAGACTTTACCGCACCAATCCAGTCAGACATTTGGAGTTCGGGTAAGACTTTACCTTTACCAATCCAGTCAGACTTTTGGAGTTCGAGTAAGACTTTACCTTTACCAATCCAGTCAGACATTTGGAGTTCGGGTAAGACTTTACCTTACCAATCCAGTCAGACATTTGGAGGTCAAAGGTGACTGTGAAACGTGGTCATGCTAAATGTTTAATTAAAATGAATTTTGTTGAATGTCTTTGCAATGCGCCATCGATACAGAGGCCATGATCGTTTTGATAATTTTTTTCACTTTTCCTTACCCATCCATCCATATTATTACTATAGGCACTACTGGGTGGCACTACTGGGTGGCACTACTGGGTGGCACTACTGTGTGGCACTATTGAGTGGCACTATTGGGTGGCACTATTGGATGGCACAATGGGGTGGCACTACTGTGTGGCACTACTGTGTGGCACTACTGTGTGGCACTATTGGGTGGCACAAAGGGATGACACTACTGAGCGGCCCTACTGAATGACACTACTGGGTGGCAATACTAGGTGACACTACTGGTTGGTACTACAGGGTGGCAAAAGGGGTGGCACAACGGGGGGCACTACTGGGTGGCACTACGGCCGCAAGCAACTTCAGTTAATCCGGCCTGAACAAGTTAATTGTGAGTTTGTTGAAGAAGAGCTAGTTATAAAGCTAGATTTATAAACTTCATCCAAGGGCTTTCAACTTTAGCCAAGGGCTTTCAACTTTAGCCAAGGGCTTTCAACTTCAGCCAAGGGCTTTCAACTTTAGCCAAGGGCTTTCAACTTCAGCCAAGGGCTTTCAAACTTTAGCCAAGGGCTTTCAACTTCAGCCAAGGGCTTTCAACTTCAGCCAAGGGCTTTCAACTTTAGCCAAGGGCTTTCAACTTTAGCCAAGGGCTTTCAACTTTAGCCAAGGGCTTTCAACTTTAGCCAAGGGCTTTCAACTTCAGCCAAGGGCTTTCAACTTTAGCCAAGGGCTTTCAACTTTAGCCAAGGGCTTTCAACTTTAGCCAAGGGCTTTCAACTTTAGCCAAGGGCTTTCAACTTTAGCCAAGGACTTTCAACTTTAGCCAAGGGCTTTCAACTTTAACCAACGGCTTTCAACTTTAGCCAAGGGCTTTCAACTTTAGCCAAGGGCTTTCAACTTTAGCCAAGGGCTTTCAACTTTTGCCAAGGACATGCTTTGATTGCGAGTTATAGTGGTGGGTCGCCAAGATTATGCTGTTCCGAGATCTATGAGTTCAAAGATCCAGATTTTGCTCTATTCAGGACTCAAGTGCAAGTTTTGATAACTCTACACATAGTTTAACTTGTTTTACCCTGGCCAGATGTTCTCATGACTCCAACAAGTGTGTTCCTTACCATGGTCCAAAAAGCCTACATCATAAAATTATTATATCATTGAAGATGTTATGTCTGACATCTGACATTGACATATGGGAATGCCAGGGGATTTTTTCCAGTTTATGACCTATCAAGATGTTACGACACTCAAGTGTTTCACACTCGTAACTACTAGAGGGCATCATGTCCTTGTATGGCACATCTGAAAGCGAATTCCTGTTACGAGTTGTAGAGCTAGGTTGTGTCGATGTACTTAATCTTGTAGATCACAGGAAAGATCTCGTATTCAGAACTGTGCTCGTAGGTGTCCGAACAAGGTTTTTTTTATTAAATGGTATTTTGTTGCAGCTGTGCAGTGACGTAGGTGACGGGAAAGTTGCTAAAGTGGCATGGATACCAGCATGGATACCAGCATGGATACCAGTGCGATATAAATATCAAATCAATCAATCAAAAGTGATATTTGAACCCAACTTTACAGATAAACCTTTAATGAATGAACCCTGCTGCTATATACAGCATGTGCTGTTACCTGGGCCATGAGTTCAAAGATCTCCGACAAATAATTTTTAACAAAGCTAATAAAGTTAATATTGATTTTGATCAGGGAGAAAAATTCTTTGCCCGTTTCAAAGAATAGTCAACGAATGACACTAGAAACGCTACAGAAAAAACCTCAAGTGTTGGCAGCATGCTGGAAACACTGGTTTAGTCACAATTGGGTGAACGTCAACGACTATCCACGCTCTCCATGATGTACAAGATAAATAAGCATTAAACAGAAACTCGCCCCTCCCCCCCCCCTAGACAGCGACGAGGCCATTACAGGCAGTTGCGGCTCATAAAAGCAATAACACAGGACAGGAGCTCCTCATTCCTGCCAAAGACAATAAGGTACTGGAACAGGTTTCCAAAAGTAACAGTTGAGGTGACCACACTTTAAACATTTGTGTCCATTGCCTCCTGACTTCCAACCCCCATTTCATAATATCACTGCTAAGTAGCCCTTGCAACCAGTAAAGTCTCCTTTTCAAAACATTGCACAGTTAAATCGCGAACCCTTATGAAACAAAGGAGCCAGAATAATCAATTCATTGATCGTGGGCCCTCAAAATATAGAAGAAGAGAAGAAGAATGGAAATTATCGAAGAATAGAAGTGGGGTACAGAAAATAGCTAAAATTTGAGAGAAAGCTTTGACACAACAGGAAGCTGAACACGTTCCTAGAAGATAATATGTTTATGAGAAATGCGACCAAGCAGCTGATGATGGTGATGGTGGGGATGGTGATGGTGGTGATGATGCTGATGGTGGTGGGTAGTTCATAAAATTGATAGTCCCCACCTCTTTCCGGAACCACATTATAAATTTGGCTCAGGTCTCATCACTTTCAGACTAGTAGTAAGGGGACCCGACTTAATATATCAATAAATATAGAGGTCTTGGAAAGTGAAAACATGTTTAGCTTATTCTCCCCTCTTAGCAAGAGACACCTTCGCTGGTTACGTCATTTAAGGTGAATGGAGGAAGGCCGTATTCCAACGAATCTGCTGTAGAGAGCTGACAGAAGTGGCAAGACTTATTGGACGGCCACTACTGTTATTTATGGACGTCTGCAAATGGAGCATCAGGGAAATGGATATCATTGGTGAGCAACATTCCAGCTGGCGAACAACAGTGTATGAAGGAGTCAAACAGCAGTGTATGAAGGAGTCAAACAGCAGTGTATGAAGGAGTCAAACAGCAGTGTATGAAGGAGTCAAACAGCAGTGTATGAAGGAGTCAAACAGCAGTGTATGAAGGAGTCAAACAGCAGTGTATGAAGGAGTCAAACAGCAGTGTATGAAGGAGTCAAACAGCAGTGTATGAAGGAGTCAAAAAAGCAGAAGATTCGCACAGAGGCTTCATTTGTGTAGGGCAGGGTGGGGCATTTGTCTCCCCCCCTAAACACCCGAATTTGCATGGTTTACTTAAATTGCTATGTACTGTGGCGCCTCCAGTAATAAACAACTTAAGAAGCCCAACAAATTTTGGTTTTGCCACCTCCCCTGGAAAAACCCTGAAATGACGCCCCTGGATGCGCGAAACGAAGCCCTTGCAGCAAAAAGAATAATACTGAATGCCAAATATAACCAGGAGTCAAGATTCTCCTGCGAGAAATGCATGTTGGCGCGAAAAGTCTTTCACCCCCCCCCTTTTTTTTTCCTTTGCATACATAACCTTTGAGGTGAACTCATTTACAAAACTTCTTTACCCTTCTGATTTTCTCCCCAAAACCCTTGATCGTTTAAATTTGTTCGGAAAGACATCATCAATCATCCTCTAGCCTTCCAGATTTTTCCCTTTTTGGTAGAATGGTAGATCGGGCTACGAACTTAATTTGTTTAAGAACTCGGTTCGTAACCCCAAACATTGAAATCAATGAAATAAAGATAATCCGTTTCAAGATGAAAGAATTGTCTTTTTTTAGTAACATCCGGTCGTTTACCTGACAAAACGCAAAAAATACGTGAACTTCACTGATTAAATAAAGAGAAAGACAACAGCAAATAAATGAAGTGTAAAATAAAAAAAGATTAAGTCTATGGGGTTTTTATTACAAGAAAACGATCCCGTCAAATGTGTCAGTTTGTTTGCTATTCTGAATCATTTGCTTCAGGAGTCTCTTGCCGCTGTTTCTTGGCAGCCACTGGGAGACTGTCTGCACCAAGAAACGATCAAGGGAGATGTGTTACTTTCTTTGCTGGAGAAAGCCTCTGAAGAGGACAATCCCATTATCATTCATCAGGTTTACTGCCATGTTTGTTTGGATGGTGGTTCAAAACGAATTCTTTGGCGTCTGCCTACTTGCTGCACATTTCTTTAATCCTGGCAGTTGAAACTGTCACTGGCTCCTCATCACCGGACGACTGCTCCTCATCACCGGACGACTGCTCCTCATCACCGGAAGACTGCTCCTCATCACCGGACGACTGCTCCTCATCACCGGACGACTGCTCCTCATCACCGGACGACTACTACTCCTTTAATGTCTTTATAGTTGCAGTTTTCTGAAGATCCACAAGCTCTTTTCTATAGTGATGTCTCCACAGTGGTCCTCAATAAGCTCCTCCTCGTTTATACTGTACGCGAGTGTTTGTCTCCAACGTTAAATTTTGCTATCCACTCTATCTCTCTATCTAACTCTCTCTCTCACCCTCTCTCTCTCACTCTCTCTCACTCTCTCACTACTCACTCTCTCTTTCTTTCTCTCTTTCTCTCACGCTCCATTCGTAACCCGAGACACTGTTCGTTACCAGAGACAAGACATTTTCGAAATTGTTGTTCGTAACCTAAATTGTTCGTGACCTGAGGCATTCGTAACCCGAGGTACCACTGTAGTTACATAAATAAGACGGTCTACTATAGCAGGGACTTTTACCTTTTGAAACACTCAATTTTTTTGTGCTCAAAATTTTACAGCCCACTCACTTGCATGGAAATTGGCTGCGTGGTACTCAAAACTGCGTCTGTGAGATAGCTGCGCAGCCGCGCAACTTAAAAGGAACATTGAATCTCACCACTGATAACGTCGCATTTGGAGATGGCGTTGGGTCGTGATCTCTTAATCCCCCCGCACACCCCCACATGGTCCGGCTTACCCGACTGCCAGACCGTGCGGAAGAGAGTCGGGAACTTCCCCCCTGGCCTGGGGTACGTCCGGTCGACCGAAAACGCTTCGTTTCAAGCATTCGCAGTTCACTCTCCATGGGTCAGAACGGATTTGCTTCCACTCCTGGGAGAAGGTGTTGCGTTACCTCCCCCCACCGTCCAGGGAGTCGTCCGGTCGGGAAGTAAGCTGGGACGAAACGGTCACCTAGAAGCGGCTAATCTCACCACTAGAATTCTTTCTTGGTATCAACATAACAAAATAATTGGTCCCATAATCGTGTGATATCCTTAAAGATGTTTTCACCACATTGCTCCCTCACTGTAATATTTAACTCACCACCTTGTTTTTAACCCTCTTATCTCCTAAACACCTTGTTCCCGAATCCTAAAATTATCTCGACATCTTGTTCTCTCAACATATTATTTAACTCACAACCTTATTCTTCTCCCTATTATCACCTAAACACCGTCTAACTCATCTATTATCCTCTCACCACCATCTCAGCCATCCTATTAACCACAACACCGTCTAAAACATCCTTTTATAACGTCACCCCTGTCTCACTCACCCTTTAATCCCCTCACCATTGTCTCACTAATATTATTATTACCTTATTACTGTCTCACTCATCCTATTATCCCCTTAAGACAGTTTAACTCATCATATTATCCCCTAAACAAGGTCTTACGTACACTATTATCACTTCACCACTGTCTCACTCATCATATTATCCCCAAAACAAGATCTTACGTACACTATTATCACTTCACCACTGTCTCACTCATCATATTATCCCCTAAACAAGGTCTTACGTACACTATTATCCCTTCACCACTGTCTCCCTCATCCTACTATCACCCTATGTGATATTTGTTACCGCCGTGTTGCCACGCCATAAATTCATGTTTTTTCATGCCCTTACTAGCCAGTTCCCTAATGCACTTACTAGCCAGTTCCCTCACGCCCTTACTAGCCAGTTCCCTCACACCCTTACTAGCCAGTTCCCTCACGCCTTTACTAGCCAGTTCCCTCACGCCCTTACTACCCAGTTCCCTCACGCCCTTACTACCCAGTTCCCTCACGCCCTTACTAGCCAGTTCCCTTACGCCCTTACTACTCAGTTCTTACACGCCCTTACTAGCCAGTTCACTCACGCCATTACTAGCCAGTTTCCTAACGCCCTTACTACCCAGTTCCCTCACGCCCTAACTAGCCAGTTCCTCACGCCATTACTAGCCAGTTCCCTAATGCCCTTACTACCAAGTTCCCTCACGCCCTTACTACCCATTTCCCTCACGGCCTTACTACCCAGTTTCCTCACGCCCTTACTAGCCAGTTCCCTCACGCCTTTACTACCCAGTTCCCTCACGCCCTTACTAGCCAGTTCCTCACGCCATTACTAGCCAGTTCCCTAATGCCCTTACTACCCATTTCCCTCACGGCCTTACTACCCAGTTCCCTCACGCCCTTACAAGCCAGTTCCCTCACGCCATTACTAGCCAGTTCCCTAACGCCCTTACCAGCCAGTTCCCTCACGCCCTTACTAGCCAGTTCCCTCACGCCCTTACTACCCAGTTCCCTCACGCCCTCACTACCCAGTTCCCTCACGCCCTTACTACCCAGTTCCCTCACGCCCTTACTACCCAGTTCCCTCACGCCCTTACTAGCCAGTTCCCTCACGTCCTTACTACCCAGTTCCCTCACGCCCTTACTACCCAGTTCCCTCACGTCCTTACTACCCAGTTCCCTCACGCCCTTACTACCCAGTTCCCTCACGCCCTTACTAGCCAGTTCCCTCACGCCCTTACTACCCAGTTCCCTCACGCCATTACTACCCAGTTCCCTCACGCCCTTACTACCTAGTTCCCTAACGCCCTTACTACCCAGTTCCCTAACGCCCTAACTACCCAGTTCCCTCACGCCCTTACTAGCCTGTTTCCTCACGTCCTTATTACCCAGTTCTCTCACGCCTTTACTACCCAGTTCCCTCACGCCCTTACTACCCAGTTCCCTCAAGCCATTACTACCCAGTTCTCTCACGCCCTTACTAGCCAGTTCCCTCACGCCCTTACTACTCAGTTCTTACACGCCCTTACTAGCCAGTTCACTCACGCCATTACTAGCCAGTTTCCTAACGCCCTTACTAGCCAGTTCACTCACGCCATTACTAGCCAGTTCCCTAACGCCCTTACTAACCAGTTCCCTTAAGCCCTTACTAGTCAGTTTCCTCACGCCCTTACTACCCAGTTCCCTCACGCCCTTACTACCCAGTTCCCTCACGCCCTTACTACCCAGTTCCCTCACGCCCTTACTACCCAGTTCCCTCACGCCCTTACTACCCAGTTCCCTCACGCCCTTACTACCCAGTTCCCTCACGCCCTTACTACCCAGTTCCCTCACGCCCTTACTACCCAGTTCCCTCACGCCCTTACTACCCAGTTCCCTCACGCCCTTACTACCCAGTTCCCTCACGCCCTTACTACCCAGTTCCCTCACGCCCTTACTACCCAGTTCCCTCACGCCCTTACTACCCAGTTCCCTCACGCCCTTACTACCCAGTTCCCTCACGCCCTTACTACCCAGTTCCCTCACGCCCTTACTACCCAGTTCCCTCACGCCCTTACTACCCAGTTCCCTCACGCCCTTACTACCCAGTTCCCTCACGCCCTTACTACCCAGTTCCCTCACGCCCTTACTACCCAGTTCCCTCACGCCCTTACTACCCAGTTCCCTCACGCCCTTACTACCCAGTTCCCTCACGCCCTTACTACCCAGTTCCCTCACGCCCTTACTACCCAGTTCCCTCACGCCCTTACTACCCAGTTCCCTCACGCCCTTACTACCCAGTTCCCTCACGCCCTTACTACCCAGTTCCCTCACGCCCTTACTACCCAGTTCCCTCACGCCCTTACTACCCAGTTCCCTCACGCCCTTACTACCCAGTTCCCTCACGCCCTTACTAGCCAGTTCCCTCACGCCCTTACTACCCAGTTCCCTCACGCCCTTACTAGCCAGTTCCCTCACGCCCTTACTAGCCAGTTCCCTCACGCCCTTACTACCCAGTTCCCTCACGCCCTTACTACCCAGTTCCCTCATGCCTTTACTACCCAGTTCCCTCACGCCCTTACTACCTAGTTCCCTCACGCCCTTACTAACCAGTTCCCTCACGCCCTTACTAACCAGTTCCCTCAAGCTATTACCTCTTACCTCCATGTTCTTTCATCCAATTATCACAGTGACAACTAGTAGACTTGTTGTAGCCTCACAACTTCATTATCTGTTAGCTTTATTATCTTGTCATCACCTCTAATATTTGTCTAACACCCTTACAGATCCGTGCATTCAGAGCCCTACGCAATCAGAAGAATGAGTTCATTTCTGACAATTACCGAGTGATCCCCAACAAAATGGTTCCAAAATTGGTGACAACAACAAGAAGGACACCTATGAGATCAGCAGGACACTCTACCGTCCATGGTTTAGCCCCGATCAGTCGTCTGTTTTATTTTATAAATGCTTTTTATTATATTGTTAATGTTTGAATTCTCTACATGGTAATGTGTCAATATTTATCATGGTAATACTAAGTTTTATTAGTTTACAGGTAAGATACATACTTATTTAATATACATGCCAAATTTCAGGCCTTTACTTTTTAAACATAAGTAATATTCGAGCGAATTCTTTTTCATACATTGACTATAAAATCAAGTCATAAAAATTATTTTTTTTAAACATGATCAAACCAACTAGTCCTAAGTTCAGACTTAGTTTCAGCCTTATATTATACAATCCCAGCATGGGCGCCCTCACTATGAGTAAAGGTGGAAAAGAACACATTATTATTTTAAAGTATTAATATTTACACTTTGTCCCTATGAATACAAGAAAGTTTATATTAAAATAACTAGCAATTCTTTGTATGTGGCTCACATGACCAAAGATGATGATGAGTGTAAGACATGGTGTGGCTTGATAAGTGCGTCCACACCCACGTCACATACAAGTAGAGACCGACTCGAAGTGATTATTTTATTTCGGCTGAAACTAAACCAGACCGAAAGTTACAAATGATTTTCGGCTGAAAACGAAACCGAAACAAATATCTTATCGAGACTTTCGGCCGAAACCAAAAGTTTAACGAGACTTTCGATCGAAACCGCAGCCAAACCAAAAGATTAGCGAGACTTTCGGCAGAAACCAAAAGATTTAAATATTTCAAAAATCGTTCTCGCACACGCTCTGCGCACCGAAAACAATGACTTTATAACTTTGTGGCGATCTTCATTTGTCTTAGGTGAATCTCATACAAGTTACCCTAGTAAGTGAATCTCATACAAGTTACCCTAGGAAGGGAATCTCATACAAGTTACCCTAGGAAGTGAATCTCATACAAATTACCCGAGGAAGTGAATCTCATACAAGTTACCCTAGGAAGTGAATCTCATACACGTTTCCCTAGGAATTGACTCTCATACAAGTTACCCTAGGAAGTGAATCTCATACAAGTTACCCTAGGAAGTGACTCTCATACAAGTTACCCTAGGAAGTGAATCTCATGCGAGTTACCCTAGGAAGTGAATCTCATAAAAGTTACCCTAGGAAGTGACTCTCATACAAGTTACCCTAGGAAGTGAATCTCATACAAGTTACCCTAGGAAATGACTCTCATACAAGTTACCCTAGGAAGTAAATCTCATACAAGTTACCCTAGGAAGTAACTCTCATACAAGTTACCCTAGGAAGTGAATCTTATACAAGTTACCCTAGGAAGTAACTCTCATACAAGTTACCCTAGGAAGTGAATCTCATACAAGTTACCCTAGGAAGTGAATCTCATACAAGTTACCCTAGGAAGTGAATCTCATACAAGTTACCCTAGGAAGTGAATCTCATGCGAGTTACCATAGGAAGTGAATCTCATAAAAGTTACCCTAGAAAGTGACTCTGGTACAAGTTACCCTAGGAAGTGAATCTCATACAAGTTACCCTAGGAAGTGACTCTCATACAAGTTAACCTAGGAAGTGAATCTCATACAAGTTACCCTAGGAAGTAAATCTCATACAATTTACCCTAGGAAGTGAATCTCATATAAGTTACCCTAGTAAGTGAATCTCATACAAGTTACCCTAGGAAGTGAATCTCATACAAGTTACCCTAGGAAGTGAATCTCATACAAATTACCCGAGGAAGTGAATCTCATACAAGTTACCCTAGGAAGTGAATCTCATACACTTTTCCCTAGGAAGTGAATCTCATACAAGTTACCCTAGGAAGTGAATGTCATACAAGTTACCCTAGGAAGTGACTCTCATACAAGTTACCCTAGGAAGTGAATATCATACAAGTTACCCTAGGAAGTGAATCTCATACAATTTACCCTAGGAAGTAACTCTCATACAAGTTACTCTAGGAAGTGAATCTCATACAAGTTGCCCTAGGAAGTGAATCTCATACAAGTTGCCCTAGGAAGTGACTCTCCATCCCCTCCCCCCCCCCACATCAGTAAGCTACAAAGTCGTATCTACTTTTGTTTAGCCAACCGATCTTATTGAGACCTTGACCTCCATGTTTACACCGATCTTATTGAGACCTTGACCTCCATGTTTACACCGAACTTGTTGAGACCTTGACCTCCATGTTTACACCAAACTTGTTGAGACCTTGACCTCCATGTTTACACCGATCTTATTGAGACCTTGACCTCCATGTTTACACCGAACTTGTTGAGACCTTGACCTCCCTGTTTACACCGAACTTGTGGAGAGCTTGACCTCCATGTTTACACCAAACTTGTTGAGACCTTGACCTCCATGTTTACACCGAACTTGTTGAGACCTTGACCTCCATGTTTACACCGATCTTATTGAGACCTTGACCTCCATGTTTACACCGAACTTGTTGAGACCTTGACCTCCATGTTTACACCGAACTTGTTGAGACCTTGACCTCCATGTTTACACCGAACTTATTGAGACCTTGACCTCCATGTTTACACCGAACTTGTTGAGACCTTGACCTCCATGTTTACACCGAACTTGTTGAGACCTTAACATCCCTGTTTACACCAAACTTATTGAGACCTTGACCTCCATGTTTACCATCTAAATTGGATCGGAATTAACTATGCAATAGTCAATTGACCATTTGTCCTTGAATGTTGGCCCTTTTAGCGTGTCATCACACACCCACACTCCTACACACACACACTAACACACAGCTAAACAGGGGAAGGGGAAATAAATTATTCCATTTTTGTATCGTCACCATGTACAGCTCTCATTAACTATCCATGTAAGAGAATATATATTCTGTATCTTAACGTTAGTCAATGTGTGTCCTACAGCCAATCTATGGCACGCCCAGGCCAGTGTATAATACTCATGTATGTTATACTATTTGTAAGTGCTGTGGATGTGGACGCACTTGAACTAGGCATACTATAGAGTGGCTGGATCACCTTGAACTAGGCATTCTATAGAGTGGCTGGATCACATTGATCTAGGCATTCTATAGAGTTGCTGGATCACCTTGAACTAGGCATTCTATAGAGTGGCTGGATCAACTTGAACCACGCATTCTATAGAGTGGCTGGATCACCTTGAACTAGGCATTCTATAGAGTGGCTGGATCACCTTGAACTAGGCATTCTATAGAGTGGCTGGATCACCTTGAACTAGGCATTCTATATAGTTGCTGGATCACCCACTTCGCCTGTAATATATGAATATATCTCATTAAATAAGTTTTATTTATTTAATTTTAATGTAATTCTAGAATACAGAAATCAATACTTTAACAAACAATTAATTTAAGCTTGCTTCCATTTAACATCAGTACTAGGTCTAAAATATATTAAAAATTATTTCTAGTAGGTTTAATCTATATATAGCGTATATGCCATTTATGAACATGATATTGCTGAATGTCAATGAATTAATTAATTAAATAAGCCTATGGATCCCACATTTAAAAAGAACAAAGAATAATGTAAAAAATAATAAAGGTAATGTTACCATTCCTTAAGATCTTTTTGACAATACTACTCAACTTTGACTAGGACAAGATAAAGATCAATCAAATGAAGGATTGCAATAAACCTAGGGTTCCCCCTTTTTTTTATTAAAACAAAAATAATATTATAAATATTAATATTCCACTAGTTTTTCCCCACAAAACCATTTCCCTTTGCTTTACTGACATTTCATTTTTGGAAATATTGGACAAGTAAATCATCATGAAGATGTGAACAGTGTTCAAAGATGATTTATTATAGCTATGATGACAGCAAGTGGTCGAGCAATAATGAATATCGGATTGCCGGCCGACAGCAGTGTGACAGTCTGACATCTGGTATAAGACCGAAGGCCTCAATCACTTTCGGCTGAGACTGAAAATAAACAGAAACATATCTTTTCTGTTTCCGCCTAAACCAAAAACACCCAAAAGTTAACGTCACCGAAAGTGATCAAATGGCAAGTTTCGGTGCCTAAACCGAAGCGGAAATTGGGTCTGCCTCTACTTACAAGAGAGGACCAACAAGTTGAAGAACAAACTAAAATTAATGGCTTGATCTTTTCACACTCGCGGGATTTGGACGCTGCTGCCAGTGATTCTCAAAGATTATATTCATGACTATCGGCATTACTCTAATTTACCATGAAATATCAACATATAATAAAGTTGGCTGTGACATTGCAATCAATGATATTCACATATCATGAAGTTGGCTGTAACATTGCAATCATTGATATCAACATATGATGAAGTTGGCTGTGACATTGCAATCATTGATATCAACATATCAAGAAGTTGGCTGTGACATTGCAATCATTGATATCCACATATCATGAAGTTGGCTGTGACATTGCAATCATTGATGTCCATATATCATGAAGTTGGCTGTGACATTGCAAACATTGATATCAACATATGCTGAAGTTGGCTGTGACATTGCAATCATTGATATCAACATATGATGAAGTTGGCTCTGACATTGCAATCATTGATATCAACATATGATGAAGTTGGCTGTGACATTGCAATCATTGATATCAACATATGATGAAGTTGGCTGTGACATTGCAATCATTGATATCAACATGTGATGAAGTTGGCTGTGACATTGCAATCATTGATATCAACATATCATGAAGTTGGCTGTGACATTGCAATCATTGATATCAACATATCATGAAGTTGGCTGTGACATTGCAATCATTGATATCAACATATGATGAAGTTGGCTGTGAGATTGCAATCATTGATATCAACATATCATGAAGTTGGCGGTGACATTGCAATCATCGATATCAACATATGATGAAGTTGGCGGTGACATTGCAATCATTGATATCAACATATGATGAAGTTGACTGTAACATTGCAATCATTGATATAGACATATGATGAAGTTGGCTGTGACATTGCAATCATTGATATCAACATATGATGAAGTTGGCGGTGACATTGCAATCATTGATATCAACATATGATGAAGTTGACTGTAACATTGCAATCATTGATATAGACATATGATGAAGTTGGCTGTGACATTGCAATCATTGATATCAACATATGATGAAGTTGGCTGTGACATTGCAATCATTGATATCAACATATGATGAAGTTGGCTGTGACATTGCAATCATTGATTTCCATATATCATGAAGTTGGCTGTGACATTGCAACCATTGATATCAACATATGATGAAGTTGGCTGTGACATTGCAATCATTGATGTCAACATATCATGAAGTTGGATGTGACATTGCAATCATTGATATCAACATATCATGAAGTTGACTGTGACATTGCAATCATTGATATCCACATATCATGAAGTTGACTGTGACATTGCAATCATTGATATCAACATATCATGAAGTTGGCTGTGACAATGCAATCATTGATATCAACATATCATGAAGTTGACTGTGACATTGCAAATCATTGATATCAACATATGATGAAGTTGGCTGTGACAATGCAATCATTGATATCAACATATCATGAAGTTGACTGTGACATTGCAATCATTGATATCAACATATCATGAAGTTGACTGTGACATTGCAATCATTGATATCAACGTATCATGAAGTTGACTGTGACATTGCAATCAGTGATATCAACATATGATGAAGTTGGCTGTGACTTTGCAATCATTGATTTGATTTAGGTCGAGGCGTTCAGTCAACATCTCTCATGTCAGATTTTTTTAAATATCGTTGACTCACCAACTCATACCAACCAATAGCTAGTGAAATTTTCAGTGAGGACAGGTATGCCCCGCTTGATCAGTTGTCTCACGACACTTGTCTATTCTAGTCATCTTAAAGTTACAATAGGTATTTTTTCCCCAAAATCATCGCTTGTAAAAAGTGGCATTTACAGCTACAGCTTACACTAATACAATGACTTTTCTCAAGTTGCTAGTGTTCATGTTCTTACCCTCTAACCAGCTATTGTGTTGATGTTCTTACCCTCTAACCAGCTATTGTGTTGATGTTCTTACCCTCTAACCAGCTATTGTGTTAATGTTCTTCCCCTCTCACCAGCTATTGTGTTCATGTTTCCCCCTCTCACCAGCTATTGTGTTCATGTTTCCCCCTCTCACCAGCTATTGTGTTCATGTTCTTACCCTCTAACCAGCTATTGTGTTGATGTTCTTACCCTCTAATCAGCTATTGTGTTCATGTTCTTACCCTCTAACCAGCTATTGTGTTCATGTTCTTCTCCTCTCACCAGCTATTGTGTTCATGTTCTTCTCCTCACTCCTCTCACCAGCTATTGTGTTCATGTTCTTCCCCTCTCACCAGCTATTGTGTTCATGTTTCCCCCTCTAACCAGCTATTGTGTTGATGTTCTTACCCTCTAACCAGCTATTGTGTTGATGTTCTTACCCTCTAACCAGCTATTGTGTTCATGTTCTTCCCCTCTTACCAGCTATTGTGTTAATGTTCTTACCCTGGTATGAGTTGGTGAGCTATTGTGTTCATGTTCTTCCCCTCTCACCAGCTATTGTGTTCATGTTCTTCCCCTATCACCAGCCATTGTGTTCATGTTCTTCACCTCTAACCAGCTATTGTGTTCATGTTCTTACCCTCTAACCAGCTATTGTGTTCATGTTCTTACCCTCTAACCAGCTATTGTGTTCATGTTCTTCCCCTCTCACCAGCTATTGTGTTCACGTTCTTCTCCTCTCACCAGCTATTGTGTTCATGTTCTTCCCCTCTCACCAGCTATTGTGTTCATGTTATTCCCCTCTCACCAGCTATTGTGTTCATGTTCTTACCCTCTAACCAGCTATTGTGTTCATGTTCTTACCCTCTAACCAGCTATTGTGTTCATGTTCTTACCCTCTCACCAGCTATTGTGTTCATGTTCTTACCCTCTAACCAGCTATTGTGTTCATGTTCTTACCCTCTAACCAGCCATTGTGTTCATGTTCTTACCCTCTAACCAGCTATTGTGTTCATGTTCTTACCCTCTAACCAGCTATTGTGTTCATGTTCTTACCATCTCACCAGCTATTGTGTTCATGTTCTTACCCTCTAACCAGCTAGTGTGTTCATGTTCTTCTCCTCTCACCAGCTATTGTGTTCATGTTCTTCCCCTCTCACCAGCTAAAGTGTTCATGTTCTTCTCCTCTCACCAGCCATTGTGTTCATGTTCTTCCCCTCTAACCAGCTATTGTGTTCATGTTCTTCCCCTCTCACCAGCTATTGTGTTCATGTTCTTCCCCTCTCACCAGCTATTGTGTTCATGTTCTTCCCCTCTCACCAGCTATTGTGTTCATGTTCTTCCCCTCTCACCAGCTATTGTGTTCATGTTCTTCCCCTCTCACCAGCTATTGTGTTCATGTTCTTCCCCTCTCACCAGCTATTGTGTTCATGTTCTTCCCCTCTCACCAGCTATTGTGTTCATGTTCTTCCCCTCTCACCAGCTATTGTGTTCATGTTCTTCCCCTCTCACCAGCTATTGTGTTCATGTTCTTCCCCTCTCACCAGCTATTGTGTTCATGTTCTTCCCCTCTCACCAGCTATTGTGTTCATGTTCTTCCCCTCTCACCAGCTATTGTGTTCATGTTCTTCCCCTCTCACCAGCTATTGTGTTCATGTTCTTCCCCTCTCACCAGCTATTGTGTTCATGTTCTTCCCCTCTCACCAGCTATTGTGTTCATGTTCTTCCCCTCTCACCAGCTATTGTGTTCATGTTCTTCCCCTCTCACCAGCTATTGTGTTCATGTTCTTCCCCTCTCACCAGCTATTGTGTTCATGTTCTTCCCCTCTCACCAGCTATTGTGTTCATGTTCTTCCCCTCTCACCAGCTATTGTGTTCATGTTCTTCCCCTCTCACCAGCTATTGTGTTCATGTTCTTCCCCTCTCACCAGCTATTGTGTTCATGTTCTTCCCCTCTCACCAGCTATTGTGTTCATGTTCTTCCCCTCTCACCAGCTATTGTGTTCACGTTCTTCTCCTCTCACCAGCCATTGTGTTCATGTTCTTCACCCTCTCACCAGCTATTGTGTTCATGTTCTTCTCCTCTCACCAGCTATTGTGTCCATGTTCTTACCCTATCACCAGCTATTGTGTTCATGTTCTTCCCCTCTCACCAGCTATTGTGTTCATGTTCTTCTTCTATCACCAGCTATTGTGTTCATGTTCTTCTCCTCTCACCAGCTATTGTGTTCATGTTCTTCTCCTCTCACCAGCTATTGTGTCCATGTTCTTCCCCTATCACCAGCTATTGTGTTCATGTTCTTCTCCTCTCACCAGCTATTGTGTTCATGTTCTTCTCCTCTCACCAGCTATTGTGTCCATGTTCTTCCCCTATCACCAGCTATTGTGTTCATGTTCTTCTCCTCTCACCAGCTATTGTGTCCATGTTCTTACCCTCTAACCAGCTATTGTGTTCATTTTCTTCCCTATCACCAGCTATTGTGTCCATGTTCTTACCCTATCACCAGCTATTGTGTTCATGTTCTTCCCCTCTCACCAGCTATTGTGTTCATGTTATTCCCCTCTCACCATCTATTGTGTTCATGTTCTTCCCCTCTCACCAGCTATTGTGTTCATGTTCTTCCCCTCTCACCAGCTATTGTGTTCATGTTCTTCCCCTATCACCAGCCATTGTGTTCATGTTCTTCACCTCTAACCAGCTATTGTGTTCATGTTCTTACCCTCTAACCAGCTATTGTGTTCATGTTCTTA
>CAXITT010000271.1:207441-276017 GCA_964033795.1 Lymnaea stagnalis
ATTGTGTTCATGTTCTTCTCCTCTCACCAGCTATTGTGTCCATGTTCTTACCCTCTAACCAGCTATTGTGTTCATTTTCTTCCCTATCACCAGCTATTGTGTCCATGTTCTTACCCTATCACCAGCTATTGTGTTCATGTTCTTCCCCTCTCACCAGCTATTGTGTTCATGTTCTTCCCCTCTCACCATCTATTGTGTTCATGTTCTTCCCCTCTCACCAGCTATTGTGTTCATGTTCTTCCCCTATCACCAGCTATTGTGTTCATGTTCTTCCCCTCTCACCAGCTATTGTGTTCATGTTCTTCCCCTCTCACCAGCTATTGTGTCCATGTTCTTACCCTATCACCAGCTATTGTGTTCATGTTCTTCCCCTCTCACCAGCTATTGTGTCCATGTTCTTCCCCTATCACCAGCTATTGTATTCATGTTCTTCCTTTAGAACTGTTGTGAGTTGTAATGCATACGCCGGTAAATTGTTCTGATATGATATTTTTTTAACAATATTCCGTTTTAAGTCCAAGGCCCTAAATTCTTTTTTTCTGTCATGGGGTTAATATAATTTCTGATTGCGATGAAATTTTGGTAAATTATTGTGCACAAGCCCGCAAATACTTTTATTTCTTAAGGGGCTATACACATATAATTTCAAACAGAGCTATTGCATGGGTGGATGGAATTTAATAAAATACAAGTGACATTGAAGTTTGTGTGACATAAAAATTAGGTTGCGGAATTAGTACAACCATTTTACAATTTGGCGTTTTGGGCCGGGGGCCTTATTTTTATTATTTTTTTATCTGAGCTCTATAAATATAATTTCAAACAGAGCTGCTGCATGGATAGTTCAATCGCTAAAATTGTGTGGACTAAATTTATCAAATCCATGCTTCTCATGTAGACAGCTGTATGTGGCCTTTTCACGTAGACAGCTGTATGTGGCCTTCTCACGTAGACAGCTGTATGTGGCCTTCTCACGTAGACAGCTGTATGTGGCCTTCTCACGTAGACAGCTGTATGTGGCCTTCTCACGTAGACAGCTGTATGTGGCCTTCTCACGTAGACAGCTGTATGTGGCCTTCTCACGTAGACAGCTGTATGTGGCCTTCTCACGTAGACAGCTGTATGTGGCCTTCTCACGTAGATAGCTGTATGTGGCCTTCTCACGTAGACAGCTGTATGTGGCCTTCTCACGTAGACAGCTGTATGTGGCCTTCTCACGTAGACAGCTGTATCTGGCCTTCTCACGTAGACAGCTGTATGTGGCCTTCTCACGTAGACAGCTGTATGTGGCCTTCTCACGTAGACAGCTGTATGTGGCCTTCTCACGCGTCAAAAAACCTTCTAATTTATTCGTGCACGCAGCAGACGGAAAAAAACAAAAAATATTTTCTATTTAAAAATTAATTCAAAAACCTAATTAAAACACAAACACTTTTTTCTTTAAGTGGCATGCAATGCATGTGGGTTAAAGAATAAAATAAAATCTTAGTTTAGTTATGAAAATTTATGTATGTTTTGAATTTTTTACGTGTCACGTGACACTGTGTTGTTTTTTTTGTTTTTTGTTTTTTCTTTTTTTTTTGGGGGGGGGGGGGGGGGTAAAAGAATTTTTGATCTTTTTTTTTTTTTTTTTTTTTTTTTTTTTTTTTTTTTTGGGGGTGGGGGGGAGGGTAAAAGAATCTATGACACTTTTTGACAGGCGGGGTGTTTGAAATTGAAAAGCTCATTTTTGTCGTGGTGCAATTTGCGAATGGCCCCTAATTCAGCCTGGGCTGGCATTTTTGTCGTGGTGCAATTTGCGAATGGCCCCTAATTCAGCCTGGGCTGGCATTTTTGTCGTGGTGCAATTTGCGAATGGCCCCTAATTCAGCCTGGGCTGGCATTTTTGGCCAACTGCAAAGTTTTATCGTGGAAGTGATGCGGCAAAAAGCTTGGGAAGCCCACAGTGGGACTAGCTGAGGCATTGGACAGTGCGCTTCCAACTGCAAAGTTAATTATAATAATGACCAGGGGCAGCAATAATTCCGCTCCTCGCCCAACATAAAATAAATTCATTTCAGATGGGGTGCTCCGGAGAGTATGTATTCTTCACCAGCTAAGTTTCACCCCCTCCCCTTCCTTAACAGTCACAGTGATAATCCTGGGGTAGAGGGGGAGGGAAAGCAGAAATTGATGGTGCCCCTTTCTAAAAATGTATGATAACTTCAAATGGCAAGGATGCATTTTGGCGCAATCCTGAATTCAATTTTGCATTTTTCTACACCTAATCGGCGATCAACAGAAGACAGATACGGAAAAGATATGTGTCTCTTGACCTTGTTGTATTTATACAAATACAAAACTTTTATATGTTACTAAAAAATAGTAATATTCTTTCAGATTTTTTTGTTTCAATGTGTTATTTCGTTACATTAGTTCATTAATAAATTATTTAAAATAATAAAATGTACTAAAAAGGTGGAGGTTACAAAAACAAAGTTTAAAATTACCTTTCCTAAATAGTTTCAAGTTTTACCAGATACCAAGAGATTTTAAAAAGTAATGTTTTGTAAAACAAAGGTCTAAACATCTTTAACAGCTTTAAGAAATCAAAATTGGACTGATTGAATGACAACCAATGCCACTGGCAAGTAGTAAGTATATTATTAAAGTAAGAGCATAGATCTATATTTTAACGAACACTCGGCACCACGCTGAAACTGTATCTCATTTTGTGAAATATAAGGACAACACATTGCTAGTTCTTTATACTTGCAAGTAGTAAAATATTATAATGTATGTCTTTATGTCTTTATAGCAATTGAAAGTTAGTTAACAGAGAACAATCCCCACTTATTTCTACATCAATAAAAGTAAAACACATGGCACCGTTTAGACAGATGGATTAGACCAAGCCTGGCACACATGCAATTGATTACACAGGTTCCAATACTGGTGTGATCTGAAATCATAAAGCACAATATCTTTAGGACAGGGAGCCAAACACTAATTGTCCTTACATAAGCTATATAAACAAGTAGAACCTGAGTTCTACGTAAATGACCTATCTAATTAATTGTTTATAGGGTCACCTATATTAGAACCAGTGTTTCTTTCAGACATTTCCCCCCCGGGGGGGGGGCATTTAAGATAAATGGGGGGAGGCTGGCAGTGCCAGTTGCCAGTGGTCAGAGGCGTAGCTAAGGGATGGCAGGTGGGACATACGCCGCAGAGCGCCGGACTAGAGTGGGAAGCTTTGGTGGTATTAAAGTCAAATAATAAGTTTCAGTGGTAATAGGGGGGGGGGCGTACAAATCAATCACGTCCCCTGACGCCAAACACTCTAGCTACGCCCTACCAGTGGCGTAGAAAGGAGGAGAGTGAGGTTGTTCACCAAATTCTCATTTTTTATTTATATGGAGGTGTGGCATTTTCGGACAACAGCACAGTTTGTATCGTGAAAGGGAGAGCAGCCAAAATATTTGGTCCCCATGGTACACTAATATTAGCTACGACTCTGTATAGAAAATGTATCTATCGTCCACAAAATTAGTGATCATTTTCATCAGGGTGTGGGGTAGAATCGAGGGCGCCGATGAACTTTGCTTTTATTCATGTAAACAAAAGCAAGACAAAGCTCACAAAGCTCTAAGAGAAGGCAAACTCTGAATTTAAACCAGGAGCCAGAATGATCAACAAATTGATCGTGGGCACCTCAAATATAGAAGAAGAAGAAGGTGAACTCATACAACCAAGTGAATATATCTCTGGTAGGATATGCACATGAAGAAGTGGAGGCTTTCACGTGCATAAGGAGCACCATTGACTTAAACGCTGGGTCCGAAGTCGATGTCAGGGCTAGAATTTGCAAAGCTACGTCAGCATTTTTGCTTTTAAGGAAAATATGGGAGAAAAATGAGCTGACTCTTCAAAACCAAAGTCATAATTTTCAAGACAAATGTCAAAAAAGTCCTACTCTATGAAGCCGAAACTTGGAGAAAAACAGCGAGCATTACGCATGAAGTACAGATCTTCATAAACACTTGTCATAGAACTGTGGTCTCAAACTCAAATGATCTTGGTGCCGCACGAGGTGGAGTCTTAGTGATGCTGGGCGCATCAAGTATTCCACACAAAAATCGATTACAAATCAATAAAGTACAACTGTTACAATCTTCTTAACCTTGATTAATAACAAATATAAAAAGTGTTGGACTGCGATAAAGCTTTAAAATAGATTAATAAGACACGAAAAAATTGTGTCAATAGAACAATATGAGTTAGCTTTAATAATAATTATACATTATACAAAATTAAACGTTTCGGCACATGCCTTTCTACTTCTCTTTACTTTGTTTTTGTCTGGTTTTAGCGCCCTCTCCTATATTTTTTTTCTGTTTTAGGTAGGATATGTATATTGATATTATGTAAATTTAATTTATACTTATTTAAATGTGTTTTGTTTGTTTGTACTGATAAAGGCATGTGCCGATCCCAGGTATATGAAATGATCAACAACCGAAAGATTATGACCCTCAATAGATATGAGTGGAGGGGACGGTGCTTCTTGCATCATTACATGAGTTTTCTGTAGACTAATCGAAAGACCAAACTCTTTACAAGCATGTGATATACGATTAACCAGCCCCTGCAGACCTTCTTCTGTGTGAGATGTTAAGGCTGCATCGTCAGCGAACAGCACTTCACGAATCAGCACCTTTTTTTACTTTGGTCTTTGCACGAAGGCGCGCGATATTGAACAGTCTTCCATCAGATCTTGTATGGACATACAGTCCATTTTCACAGTCACTGAAAGCAAATTGAAGGAGCATCGAAAAGAACATTGAAAAGAGCGTTGGTGCCAGTACACAACCCTATTAATGGGACAAATTTTAAATTTATTATTTATCAGAATGATTTTTATAGGGCCCCCTATCTCAAGCATAACTAAATCTGTACAGTTATGGAATGGGCCCCCCCCACCCCACCCTTCTGTGCCCCTTGATTAACTTGAAAGAAAAAGGATTAAAATATTGGCTTTTGTTGAAGACTTTTATCGTATTTAACAAAATAATTTAAAAAGCAGTTTTTACACTTGTTTTGAGCAGGTTATTAAATTTAATCTAGAATGTTCCAGAAAGTTCTAAATTGTTCCATGGGATATATAGTGGGATCTAAGGGAATATTGAAATGATCACACAGGGAAACGGGACTGCGCCGAGATCGGTTTCAGAATAAGATCGGGGGTCACACCAGGATTGGGTTGTAATGCAATACCGTGTAATGCCGGGTATATTGGCTGGTCATATATATTATATAAGTGGCAATTTGTTAGTTTGTGGCGGGATTTGTTTGTTCCACAGAGGCTTTTACAAGGATTGATAGATCTTGACCAAACTTGGCACATATAGCCATCATGACTCAGAAAGTTATCTTAAGGGGTTATGAACTTTTTATAACACTCCGTTTGGGGCGGGGGCCCCGAATTTGTTTTTTTTTTCCTGATATGAGCTATATAAAAATAATTAGAAACATATTTTTCTTACATGAGTAGATGGATCTTGACCAAACTTAGTACACATATACTTTTACTATTGTCCATATTCATATACCCAAAGGTACTGAACTCATAATATCCATTTCTCTGGGGCTGAGGACCCCAGTTCATTTTTCCTTATATAAGCTATATGAATATCAATAGGGTTAGACAACGCTATAGGTTCTGTGTGAAGTTATGGATCTAAGCTGTGCTTTGTTCATTACGCTTCCTAGTCCGTATTGAAATATCGGTGGATTTAAAACAAATAATATCCAATCTAGAATTTTCCAGAAAGTTCGATAATTTTAAAAAAGCTATATCTATGGCATTTTTAAGTAGATTGTAATGGAATAAATTTAAAATTTTAACTTTATCATTTATCCGTCTGATATTTATAGGGACCCCTTTCTATTACGGTATTTGTTGGAGATTTTTATCGTATTATTTAAAAAAATTAAATAAGTAGTTTCAAGCCGGCTATTAAATTTAATCTAGAATGTTCCAGAAAGATCTAAATTGTTCAATTGGGGTATATAGTGATCTAAGGGATAATGAAATTTTAATTAATTCTATTCATTTTATTTTTATACGGGATCCCAAAGAGGTAAGGTTCCCATCATAACCTTTATTCCAAGGGATCCAGAAAACGGGATCCCACCTGGATCGGGATCCCAACCTTGAATGGATCCACCGAGAAACGGAACTGCGCCGGGATCGGTGCCAGAATAAGATTAGGGTTCCAATGGGATCGGGGTCACACAAGGATGGGTCCTAATGCAAATCCCGTGTAACGCTGGGTATAAAGTATATTATACAAGTGAAAGTTTTTGGGTTTGTGTCTGTTAGTTCCACAAAGTCTTTTACATGGATTGATGGATCTTGACCAAAATTGGCACATATATCCATCATTATCCGGAAGGAACTCTTAAATGATTATGCACTTTTTATAACATTCCGTTTGGGGCCCCGAATTAGTTTTTTTCCTTATATGAGCTATATAAATAAAATGACTAAAAATACTCCTGCATGAATGGATGGATCTTGACCAAACTTAGTACACATTTACTTTATTATCCTTTTTCAAATACCGATGGGTACTGAAATCATAATATCCATTCTTCTGGGGCCAGGTGATATTGGCCCCATTTCATTTTACCCTTTTAAAAGCTATATAAATAGCAATAGGCTTTATACTGAATGGATAGATCTTGACCAAACTTCTTACACATGATCAGCCATATTCAAATACTGAATGGATTGATCTTGACCAAACCTCTTACACATGATCAGCCATATTCAAATACTGAATCGATTGATCTTGACCAAACTTCTTACACATGATCAGCCATATTCAAATACTGAATCGATTGATCTTGACCAAACCTCTTACACATGATCAGCCATATTCAAATACTGAATCGATTGATCTTGACCAAACTTCTTACACATGATCAGCCATATTCAAATACTCAATGGATTGATCTTGACCAAACCTCTTACACATGATCAGCCATATTCAAATACTGAATCGATTGATCTTGACCAAACTTCTTACACATGATCAGCCATATTCAAATACTCAATGGATTGATCTTGACCAAACCTCTTACACATGATCAGCCATATTCAAATACTGAATGGATAGATCTTGACCAAACCTCTTACACATCATCAGCCATATTCAAATACTGAATGGATAGATCTTGACCAAACTTCTTACACATGATCAGCCATATTCAAATACTGAATGGATAGATCTTGACCAAACTTCTTACACATGATCAGCCATATTCAAATACTGAATCGATTGATCTTGACCAAACTTCTTACACATGATCAGCCATATTCAAATACTGAATGGATAGATCTTGACCAAACTTCTTACACATGATCAGCCATATTCAAATACTGAATGGATAGATCTTGACCAAACTTCTTACACATGATCAGCCATATTCAAATACTGAATGGATTGATCTTGACCAAACCTCTTACACATGATCAGCCATATTCAAATACTGAATGGATAGATCTTGACCAAACTTCTTACACATGATCAGCCATATTCAAATACTGAATCGAATGATCTTGACCAAACTTCTTACACATGATCAGCCATATTCAAATACTGAATGGATTGATCTTGACCAAACCTCTTACACATGATCAGCCATATTCAAATACTGAAGGGGACTGAACTCATCATTTCTATTCTTATGGGGGCGATCCTATCAAATGAAAATGAAATAGCGAAATCCCTGGATATGTTCAGCATTGCGGAACAATTTGCTAGTAAGGAGGCATCATCAAGGGAAAAAATTGCGTAAAGGCGTGAAAAGTGAACATGAAGTGAAGTAAAAGGAAAAGTGAACTAAGGACTTATAATGTGTGAGTGAAAATAAAAATCTGGGTTCTTGAACTCATTTGATGCTTAGGAGATTAGGCCCACTGGGGATACTCCTTTAACAAAAACGCGCCGATAGTTCCTACCTCTAAAGGGTAGATTATGTAAGACCCCCAAAGTTGGTCTGGAAATTGCGCAAATTATCAAAGAAAACCTAAAAAGTCTAAATTAAAGTGCATGCTAAAATGCTTATGGTTAATAAAATTGTTGTAACATCAGTTAGTATAGCATCATAACACGTACGCCAAAGCCTACGTCATAATCGGAAAAAGAGAGGAGCCATACAGGGACAGGGAAGGGGGCGCCGAACGGGGGCTTCACACAGGGCGCAAGTTCACCTAAGGCCGGCCCTGTTCCTAGCCTGTGCACCATGGAGCCCTAATCTCCATAGGCTATGTGTACACTTCTCAAAGACGTCGAGGCTGCCCCAGGAAAATACTTGCTGTGCGGGCCAAAATTAAATGCAGGCTGCGCGTGGTACATCAGGGATACCAACATTGATTTTTAAAATATGACTCTGAAGTAAAAAAAAGTTTGGGAACCACTGTTTTTCTTTTGACCTGTAAGTCTTGAATGTAACAAATAAATATCAACACTTCCACCATTATTTCAAATGGTTTATATTTTATTACATATTTTTACATTGGTAAAAAATTATTAAAATTAAAATAAGTTATTAAAAAGATAATTTAAATAAATAAATATCACAGAATTTTTTTTTGCACATTTATTTTTATTTACTGCCTATATGACTCTTTGTTACAAAGATTAAAAAGCAAATTTACTTGGTGTAACAGTTTTTAAGAAAACTATTTAAAAAATGTATTTAACATTTAATGTAGGCAAACAAAAATAATGTTTGCCATATTGACTCCTTTAATGTCTAAGCATAATTTGACTAATATTGTAATTAATAAAATTGTTGTAACATTAGTTAGTAATAATTTTTACTAGATTGAAAAAAGATAAAAAAATTTAAGGAAAATGACAATTTTGTAAAAGTATTACATTTTTTTTCATTATTACAACTGAAACTTAAATGTGAAATTTTACATTAATTTTAAATAATGATTTTACAGTAAGAATCTTTTTATTTAACCTCTCCAAATTTCAACATTTATAAATTTGACATCATGCAGGTGAAAAAAATTCCACATTGTGGATGCAATAAAGGCGGCAAAGGAAAAACTGGAAAAAATGGAAATTGAGCCATCAGCACAAGTTTTGCTTACATTAGAGTAAGATTTGGTTTCATAGAAAGTAAATGATGTCGTAATATACATAAATATAAAACAAATGTAATATGTGCTTGTCGATAAAACTAAATATCTGATAATTATTTAAATAAACCCTATGCAGATTAATCAGGCATACATGCATTAATAAAACCATACATCAACAAATAAATACCTGCTAGCTACCTTACACTTATATGTTGACATTAGACTTGGTTTTTATATGAAAATACATTTAACATTAAATTATTATGAACCCAACTGTCTTAAGAGGCAGGTCAAGGATTTATCTTTACATTTCTTTAACAACATTCAAAAATCATTATGAAAATAATTTTAATACTTAAGTTTTCTTCTGCATATAACTTTCATTATGTTTTGTATTTTCACAATTTGCTTTGATCACAGTGTAAAAATAATCTAGGATGTCTACAAAAAAAAAAAATTGTTTAAAAAGATTTGATAGTCACAGCCTTCACTTCCATAGAAAATAGATCTAATTTATTTATTCCTCCAGATCAACATTTCAAAAGATATATATAAGGTATAAAATGACATTATAATTTATATATGAAAAATGTAAGTATTACATATTACACAAAATAAAATTTTACAGTAGGTTTTCTTCTTAATTGAATTTATTATCACAGTTTAAGCTGAGTACATGTAGTGCTAACTAATAAACTTCAAGATTTCACATTAAGGAAATAGCCTCTCTTTATCCGATAAAGCCGAGGTGATTGTGGTGCTTGCTGGGGCTGTGGAAGGTTTGAAGATGCCATCAGGTGTTCCTGGATGTTCAACATAGTTACCTTCCCTTATATTGATCCTGTCAATTACAATGCACTTAATTAAAATTCATCAGCTTTATTTTATTTGTACAGTGAAAAAGCTATATTATAGTTTATAGAGGAGTAATTGTTCAATGCAAGAATCTGTTTTTAAAAAAATAACTAATTTCCATCACCAGACATGGTGAAACAAGATTTCTAATAATTTATTTTACATCTTAGCCATAGCACAGACAAGGATGAATCAAAGTGCAATACTATTTGTCTTATGTTTAATGGTTGCTCATATTGTCTAACAAAGAAATTTAAATATTTGTGATCCCCTTTGATTTATTTCTTACCTTCTTTGAGTCTTGTATTTCTTCTTGTAAATGATACAGAACATGATAGCTACAATCAAACCAACAGTTAAAGGAATCCCCACAGAAAGCCCAACAATCAAAGGTATATTCACTGGAAAAATAAATGTGTCAATAAATGGTTTATATGGGCATTTATGTTGACTATAAAATAATTGAAAACTTTTAAAACATAAAAAAGTTGCTTTTACAGCACAACACCAAAAGTTGTTAGTACTTTATACAAGAAATAACCTGCTAAACAATGCATGAAATTCCCATCTACTAGTTACTTGACCAAACATAATTCAAGTAATGCACTCTATAAGAATTTCAAACATTGTTAACCTCTGGGAATTTTATTTTGCTCACGTCGGCCTATTGAACACAGCCTTACATCGATACATATCTAACTAGAGAATTATTATTGGATTGTACATCATTATACCATTTATTTTTTGGACACACACTTCAATGTTATTTTTTTTTTTATTTTACAAAAGTAAAATTTTATCTTATTCCTTCTAAAGACTTTTGTTTATAAGATTACTTACATTCTTCATTGTTACTCCTGCGAAAAAACATGTGGCAGATTTAAGGCTAAAAATGTAAAATAATTTATGGTGTGCACTATTTGTATTCAGTGACATAAAACTTTTTTGGTAAAGACTATTACACAGAGTCATAGAGAGGGCAATGATAAATATAGCTTATAGGGGAGAGATTTTTTTTTATGGTGCATGCCCCATAATAATGAAGGTTTGTTTAAGAAAAGTAATCTCCTTATATCTTACTTGCAATAAGCCTCTCCATCTCCATTGAGTTGACATGATTCATCTGAGCCACATGGCTCAAGTGCCTCTAGGATCAAGCACTTGTCTTTGGTTGGGGGAACTGAAGATTTTAAAATCACTATGTATGATATTTTGGAATATAAAAAAAACTTATACTACTCAAATTGTTTTTTTTAATTGACAAAATCTCTTTGAGCTACATATTGTTGTTAATTTACTAGCTGTTACATTCTTTTTTATGAAAATTCTTCCATGACTTGCCTGTAATATTTCCCACTGCGACAATGGCATCCTGATGTGTACCATCCACCACTAGACCTGTCTCAGCTATTTGTAAGATGGCCTCCACCATTTTACTGGCAGCATTGACATCATTGATCTGTTCAATGTTGGTGGTAAAGTCAACAATGACACTCCCTGGCCTGTGGGCATAAGAAATGCAAGATCAACATCAATGCCAGGTGGACATAGAATTGAAAAATGCTTGTTTCATAATTTGTTTGACCTATGGCAAGTGTTTCTTACTCAAACCCAAACTTTCTTAAACATTTCTTAATGTGACAACAACCAAATTATTTACTATTCAAAAATTATACTTTTTAAAACTAAACAAGAATCTCAAAAGCTTTAAAACTAAAAAAAACATAGAAATGACAGATTACCTCATACTGTTGATAAGTAGTTGTTTCAGTCCAGTAACTTTTGCTCTTATTCTCGTCTTTAACTAAAATAAAGTAAAATATAAGGAATGGTGAAACATAATTTATAAACCACTCTAAATAAGTCCCCTCTCATTTTTTTTAAGCCATGGACAATTCATACATTTTTTAAATATAGAACATCATAGACAACTAACACATTTTTAAATACAGGACATCATAGACAGCTAATACATTTTTAAAAACACAACATCTTAGACAAATAAAAAATTAAATACAGGAAATTATTGACAACTGACACATTTTTGAAGACAGGACATAAAAAATGATGCATTGCTTACAACATGAAGTAATAATATTAAAGTTCTCAAAAGTAAGGTTAACTTTGAAATTTATAAGATAAAAGCTACTTTGTTGGATTACTTTCTTATTGGAATTTGAAATTAAAAGATAGCTTTTAAAAAAATTAAAAGCCATTAAAATTACATTTTGATAAAGGGAAGACTTTTTCATTTAAAATAGTTCTCTTTGTTTGTTTATGGTTGTTGCTAGCGCAGTTATTTCATTCTAAATATTTTTCATCTTATTTCACTCTTAACATTAATCTTCTTATATTAAATTATTTCATTCTAAACATTTATCTTTTAAAATTAAAATAAATGTTTTAATCTATTCATACAAATTTAATGATGGCCTTCTCATTTATTTTAAATGCTCTTTTAACACTTATTTTCAACAAGTCTTCTGCTAAGAATAAATGTACAAGTTTTCCCACTCAACTTACAGCTGCTTCTATCACTCCTTTCAGAGTTATATAATCTTGTCCCAATTTTTCTCTTAGATTTTTTCCTGTCACATCCATCAGTAGCTTTACTTGGAACCCATAGCCGACTGACTCTGTCAACATTCAAATAACTATTTAGTAATTAACCATCAGGGGGTTGAACTGTAAGGATTTCATTTTAAGTAGCTGTTTATAGTAACATCTAATCAAAATGTAACTATTCCTTTATTTTAAAGCAAATAAGTAAATTATTTTCACTAAGGGGTCGTCCATTAATTACATCAACAATTTTTAAGCAATTTTGACCCCCTCCCCACTTGTCACCAACTGTCAAACTTTCAATGACCTCCCCTAAGTAATTATGTCAACATTTTTATAACCCCCCCAAAAAAATAAAATAATGAATTATAATAAAAAATAAATATATAAATGCAATTTTAATTTTTACTGATCTATTTTAATGACATAAAATTGTAGTAAAAACATTTTAATACATCTTTAGCTTGTTAATCAAGTTAAAAAGTTTTTACAATTAAATTTTATAATGTAGAAACAATTAAAAGGTTGTTAAAGATTAAAATATTGTTTGTGGAAGTATAAATATCATTATTGTCAGTATAGGTGATTATTGTGGCATAGTTTCTAGATGCTGTCATCTTCCCAGGGAGTAGGCAGGTGTTGCTTTATAGTAACAATGGGCATAGTATTTTCATATTGCGGAACTAATATACCAGAAAAGTCAACATCACCCTCATCTAACCATTCAGCACTTATAATAGAAGCATTGTCATTTTGAGCAATAATTGCCATAAGCTCTCTCTGTCTCCTGGCAGCTACTTGCATTAGTTGAATCCTTTTTTTGTTGAGCAGCCGGTGGTAAATTTTATGCTCAAGAATGCATTGTCGGTGCTGTTGAACTTGCTATTTCAACATGACTTGGGATGCAAAATAGATGTTACAGATTTTGCAAATCCGTTCAAGCAGCAATGTCATTATTGTTACTCACTTTAATTTCCCTTAATTCTCAAAATATTGTATTCCTACTCTATCAATACCGTTTATCTTGACTGCACATGACACTTAAACCATGTCCTTGTTCCATACCTGCAACATGATTGCAAACATACCGCACTAGTCTTTTACGACCAAATAGGTCAAGAGAGGCCAACTTTTGACTTCTCTTGCACTAAGAAATTGTGCTAACATTCTGACCAACCATCAGCAGTGCACAGACAGACATTCATTAAATAAATCTTATATTGTTAAAAGTCTAAAAATTATATAACTATTTACACTCATTAAATTTATTAAAATAATGTAATAATTAGTAATAACCAGTCAATTTTTAAGACTAAAACTTTAAAAGAAAAAACATGATTGTTGACGTCTAGACCCTCTCCCTTGTCAACAATCGACAAACATTTCCAAACCCCCTCCCCCTCTTTTTGTTGAAATAAATAATGGACAACCATCTAAGGAATTTTATTGAGCACAACAAGTTAAACGCAAAAATTACAATTAAATTAGCCTCCACTTATTTATAATTCTATATGTGCATTCAACTCTGTAACAATCAGTCAAAATAATTTTTAAAAAATAAAAATTAGTCATATTGGAGATAGAACCTTTGACTTTATATTAACTAACTTAGCTCACTGGCCATTTACAAAATATTCCTGTTATTAATATTTGTTATTTTTATTCAGTTTTCTACCTATTATAGGCATACATTAAACTATTGGCACACTTTTACTTGGATTTTAAGAAATTTTTTAAAGTTTACAATTTTTTTGTAATTCAACCGGAAAGATTATAGGCATTTTAAACTAGAGACCGACCGATATTCGGCTTCGGTTTCGGCGCCGAAAGTGGCCATTTTATCACTTTCTGCCAAGTTTCGGTTTCTGCCGAAACTGAAAAGTTAACTTTTGGCTTAATTTCGGTTTCAGCCGAAAGAGAAATGTTAATTCTCGGTTTTTTTTCGGTTTCAGCCGAAATTGACTTAGATTTACGGTCATTTAATACTCAGCAAAAGCGATTTTTAACAACAAACTAAGCTACATTTAAGAACAAATTAAGCGATCTTTGAGAACAAACTAAATGATATTTAACAACAAACTAAGCGACATTTAAGAACAAAATAAACGATCTTTAAAACAAAATAAGTGATCTTTAAGAACAATCTAAGCGATCTATAACAAACTAAGCGATCTCAAAGAAAAAACTAAATGATTTTTAAGACGGAACTAAATGATCTTTAAGAACAAAACAAATGATCTTTAATAGTAAACTAAATGATTTATAAGAATAAACTAAGCGATCTTTAACATAAAACTAAATGTTCTTTAGGAACAAACTAAAAGATCTTTAAGAACAAACAAATCGATCTTAAGGAACAAAATCAATTATCTTTAAGAACAAACTAAGCGATCTTTATGAAAAAAATAAGCGATCTTTATAACAAACTAAGCGATCTTTCACAACAAACTAAGTGATATTAATGAACAAACTAAATGATCTTTAAGAACAAATAAAGCGATCATTAACAAAAACTGGACGATCTTTAACAACAATCTAAGCGATCTTTAAGAACAAACTAAACGATCTTTAACAACAAACTAAGCGATCTTTAACAACAAACTAAATAATCTTTAACAACAAACTAAACGATGTTTAACAACAAACTAAACGATCTTTAAGAACAAACTAAACGATCTTTAACAACAAACTCACCGATCTTTAAGAACAAACTAACCGATCAATAACAAACAACTAAACGACCTTTAAAAACAAATTAAGCGATTTTTTAGAACCACATTTTTTAGAGACCCTGTTTAAAAAAATAATATTTTGCATTAATTTCCCATCCTCATCCCCCCCCCCCCCCCCCCATTTTTTTTTAAAAATGTAAAAAAATTTAAAATACTTTTATATTAAAAAGGGAAAAACCAAAGTATTCATTAGATCAAGGGTCTCAAACTCAAATCATGGGGGGGGGGGGGGTTGCAGGAGGTAGTGTCTGAATGAGAGTGGGCCGCATCAAGTAATCCACACAAAAAAGCGATTACAACTGTTACAATCTGCTCAACCTTTATAAATAACAATAAAATCATTAAGGGTTCTCAAGAACTAGGATTCACTTTCATCCACCGTTGCATACAAAAATATATAGAAAATTTAAAAAAAAAAAAATCAGAATTAGACTAGTCGGTGAGATTCGACTGAAACCGTCGCGGAGAGTCACGTTATAGATATGAGAATGGGGGAAACGGGCCGGCGCATTAACACTAAACTTTTCTGTCATGTAGCGGGCCGCAAAATATCGTCTTGCGGGTCATAAATGGCTCGCGGGCCGCGAGTTTGAGACCCCTATATTAGATTTTTATTTATTAATATTCACGATTATCTAATTTTTTATAAAAAGAATGTAAATATTTATACCTTCCCACATCATTTTCGATGTATGCAGAATGTATGCGGGAACGAATTTCAAAATATCTTAACATTTCATTTTCGGTTTAGGCTTCGGTTTCGGCTTCGGGCGAATTTCATTTTTAACTTTCGGCCTTTTTCGGTTCCGGCCGAAAGTCATTTTAAACTTTCGGCCTATTTTCGGCCTCGGTCGAAATCAGAAAATCACTTTCGGTCGGTCTCTACACGTAACATTTTTCGCGGCACACCTAGCATCATGTCATAGAACACATAGCATCATGACGTTGCACATCTAGCATCATGTCATAGAACACATAGCATCATGACGTTGCACATCTAGCATCATGTCGTGGCACACCCATCATCACCACGTGGCATACTGGATGCGGAGCTCGGAGTTTGATAAGACCTAGTGAATTTATGTGTTAGAAAACCCTGGTGGATATTCTGAATAAATAACAATGGTGGATGTATGTGGTTATTTATGTTTGTTTGTTCATAACACATTTTAGATAGTTTCCTATTCATTCGATAGGTTGGGTAGTTTCCATTAATTACTGTTTTAAAGTTCTAATGGGCGTGTCCATTTGTCCTTTAAATTACATAATGTTATTGATTATATCATGACATATTGCACGTGTTTCGACGTCCAACAACACTAGACGATGACGTAGCGCACATAATGTGACGTCAAGAACACACACCTACCTCGACATGCAGCTTTTCAAGGAGAATTGCCAGGAAATAAAAGTGATATCAAATTAATTGAAGATGAATCAAATCGTAATACAGACAACACAAAGTGGCAATGCAAACTCTTAACGTAATGATATGCAAGCTGAAAATAACAACCTTTTTTTAAAAATATGATAGGTAACTGTTCCAAATAAAATCATAAATAAACTTAATATTGGGTTAGCCTATGATTTCAATTATCAATGTGTTTTCACATGATATTTGTGTTTACGTGATATCTGATTGACTTTATGTTATCAATGATATCAATTTATATATATGTAATTAAATATTATAAATGTGTGTACATGGTAGCTATGTGTGTAAAAAATTATTTGTGTGTGCATAATGTTCATTATTTAATCGTGTACGTGTTTTCAATTTAAGAATGTGTTATTTTTCAAATAACAAGTGGAAACACGTCAAATGTTCATTGATTTTGTTTGTAAAACTCTCTTTCTTTCTCTCTCTCTTTCTCTCCCTCTCTCTCTCTCTCTTTCTTGCTCTCTATCACGTGATCTGCAGTGTCAATAAAATATTCAGTAACGTGGCTTATTCAGTCACATGAATAATAAAGTATATGTGGATCATCCTAGGCTCCATAAAGACCACAGTGTAACTGGAATCAATGGTCAATATAAAAGTTGATGAAACAATAGTCCTGTTAGGTAGGTAGTATCTAACCATAGTTAGTTCTTGTCAGAGTCTTATCTAATTAATTCAGGCACAATGGGGATTTGAGTTTGGATTCTCTACAAATATCACGTTTCACCAGCAACCACTAAATATTTATTTACCATAACACAAAATATCATCTTCATTCACATATTACCTAATGTCACCAATATTTCTTCCCCATCAAACAAATATTACCACTCTTACCTTAACATAGTAAATATGAGCAATTTCCCACCGCACGCATATCCCCCATAATCACCTATCTTCCACCTCCCATATTACCAATACCACCAAACTTTCCTTTCCATATTCCCACTTCCTCTTGTCATGTGTGTATTGTGACCCAAGACTGAGCGGCTGACATAACATAGTATTCACGGTTATTTAGCGTTTTATTCTGAAAACATTGATGGAATTATGGAGAATTAGAGGTTCAAGTCATAAATAAACAAACATGTTATCATGACGATGTCCTTGGTGTCTGAGCTAATTAGAAGAAAGGTAGGCAATCTCTAAACACTTAATACTATTCAGACGAGGGGACACTTAGTTAGACATTTTTTATCATATTTCATAAGTTTTAATGTAAATATTAGTTTACTTTATATCATATTCTCTTAAGTTACAATGTAAAAATTGGTTAGATGATAGAAAGAAAAGGTAAGAAACCGTGTGATATGATAGAAAGAAAAGGTAAGAATGATTAAGATGATAAAAAGAAACGATGATAATCAATACAACAATTGGAAGAAAATGTGAGAATGAATGAGACGTTCGAAAGAGAAAGTCATAAAGGATGAGATGGTGGAACCAAGAAATGAGTCTAACTTACATCGCTGGTCCCTGATCCAAACAGAAGTAGGTCAAATGGAATGGCAGCTATGGCATCTATGACGAACCAACCTTTGACGTAATTGATGGCTATTTTCTGTTGGTCGCTCACCACCTCACCATTCTCCACATACGTTGTCCGAAAGTTGATAAGTATGTCGGCTATGAACATAAGGTCCACCATCAGGTCCACAATGACCAGAGGGTCAATTCGGATGGTGTCAGCATTGGTGTTTCTGTAGTGTGGGAGAGTGGGTGCAACTTATCAAAAGAACTGACGTATTTGTTGCATACAATATTTACACATATGCTTGAAACTAGTTGATCAATATGATACCAATGATTAAATATCTACACTTTTAGAAGTGGCTTGTTCCCATGTAAATATTAATTTACTGATATCCTAGTCCCTTAAGTTTCAATGAAAATATTAAGTTACCTGATGTGTTTCAATGTAAATATTAGTTTACTTCTTTTTCTTAAGGGCCCACGATCAATTTATTGATCATTTTGACTCCTATGCATGTAGATGGGATTTGCAATGTTTCTGTTACTGGTGTTGATGAGGAAATCATGCACTAGGGGTTTGAAGGCTTGAGGCAATAGACACAAATGTGTCTAGTGTTGTCGCCTCAACCGTTCCTTTTGAAAGATTGTTCCAGTCCCTGATTGTCTTGGGCAGGAATGAGCAGCTCCTATACTGGCTTCTTGCAGGTATGAGCCTGAATTGCCTGTCATGGCCTCGTCGCTGTCTATGGGGGAGAGGGACGAGTTTCTGTTTAATACTGGAACAGTGGACCAGCCCATTATTTATCTTGTACATCATGGAGAGCCTGGATTGTCGTCGTCGTTTCTCCAATGGTGACCAGCCTAGTGTTTCTAGCATGCTGCCAACACTAGAGGTATTCCTGTAGCGGTTTAGGACAAAGCGTGCTGCTCGTCGCTGGACCGCCTCCAACCTGTCAATGCTCTTCTGGGTAAATGGGTCCCAGATTGAAGATGCATAATCTAAAATCGGACGGATAAAGGCTTTATATGCTCTTTCTTTCACACAGGAGTTGCCAATCTTTAGATTTCACCTTAAGAACCCTAGGGTCTTGTTTGCTTGGTTACATACATTGTTAATATGCTCGTCCCAGCGGACCTCTCTTTGAATGGTAACACCCAGGTACTTTACGGAGGAAACTTGCTCAAGTATATGGCCTTGCAGTTCGTATTGGTAGTGTAGAGGAGTACAACTTCTAGAGATTGATAGTGTCTGGCAATTGGCAGGGTGAAATTCCATGTCCCAGCTCATCTCCCACTCAGCTAACAGATTGAGATCCTGTTGTAGCTGGTCCTGGTCAGATCTGTTGGCGATCGTCCTAAACACTGCTGTGTCATCTGCGAACACTCTTGCCTGTGATGTCAGTTTCTCCGGTAGGTCATTAATGTATGCTAGGAACAAACAGGGGCCCAGGACTGATCCCTGGGGGGACCCCTGACTTCACATCAACAAAGGAGGAGCTTGTATCGCCCACCACTACTGCTTGGCGTCGGTGGCTGAGGAAGCTAGAGATCCATGTTTTAGTGGTGCCTTGAATCCCATATCTCTGGAGTTTGTGTAGAAGCAAACTTTGATTCACACGGTCAAATGCTTTTGCGAAGTCCATTACTAGCACGTCAGGCTGCTTGTGGTTCTCCAGATTGGTCATCAGGTCTTCTACAAATTCGAGAAGCTGGGTCTCACACGATCTATTGACTCGGAAGCCATGTTGACAGTCATTGAGTATATTTTGGCTTTTAAGATGCTTCACGACTGTGTTTACGATTATGTGCTCCAACAGTTTGCAGACGACGCTGGTGAGGGATATCGGACGATAGTTGGCAGGGTCGGAATGCTCCCCTTTCTTGTAAATTGGAGTGCCATGCGCTGTTCTCCAGTCTGCTGGAACATTTCTTGTGCATAGTGACGATTGGAAGAGGATTGTCAGTGCAGGAGCGATTTCTTGGGCTAATTCTTTGAGCACTCGTGGTTTGATGTTGTCAGTACCACATGCTTTGTAAGGGTTAATGGTATTGAGGAGGGCAAACACACCTTGTTCTGATATCTGGATATCTCCCATGATAGGGTAGGCTCTGTTCATCATTTTGGTCTTCAGAAGGAACTCAGTCTCAGAGTACTCTCTACCGTCACCAAAGACCGACTGGAACTGCTGATTGAGTATCTCCGCCTGTGCTTTTGGGTCAGATGTCAATTGGCCATCCCACCTCAAGGGGGAAACTCCAGCGTTTGAGGACTTTTGGTGTTTCACATAGCTCCAGAAGCGCTTGTTCTTGACATCTTTGGTCGGGGTGTCTTCCTCTGAGAAGATGCCGTTCATGTAGTTCCAATACGATCTACGCAATAAGCGTTGAATGGTTCGGCGGAGTCTCAGTACCTCCTCTCTCAGTTCCATCGAGCCATTTTTCTTCATGCGTTTGTATTGGCGGTCTCTCCTGTGGATGAGCCTACGGATTTCAGCCGTGACCCATGGCTGATTTATCCTAGGTTTGGTGATTTGGTGTGGTATAAATTTCTTCACTGCATCAGTGATTGTAGTCTTGAACTTCACCCACAGCTCGTCTGTTGTCGCTGTACCTTGAATCACCTTCATGTTTGAGCTTAGCTCTGTGGTTGCAATCCTTAGGCCATCCCAGTCTGCCTTGGCATAAATTGGGATTTCTCGAATGATTTGTTTCATTTTTAGTGTGTTGACCTGAAATTCACAATAAGGAATGCTGTGGTCCGAAATCCCGGGGATGACCTCAACTTTTTGGACACGATGTGGACAATTGGTGAGGAGTAGGTCAAGAGTGTTTTCCCCCCTCGTGGGTTCTTTAACCAGCTGTTCCAGACCATGGTTGTTAATTATCTCCATGAATTCTGAGTGTAGAACAGGGTATGGGGACTTGGGCTTCAAGGCAGGAATCTGCCAATTCCAACCAGGAAAGTTAAAATCCCCCCTATAAGGAGAAAAGCGGTTTTTGACTGTGTTGCTCTGTGAAGCGATACCTCGAGCCTCCTCAGGCTTGGTTCATCTGCTGTGTTTGGTCGGTAATAGGCACAAACGTAAAGTGTGCGTCTACCCTTTAGTTTCAATTTTACCCACAGGATCTCGCAGTCGTCAACATATAGTTCTGGAACAGCGTGGCAGTCCAGGTTGTGATGGACAGCAACAAGCACTCCTCCTCCTCTGTCTTTTCTGTCTCGACGAAATAATTTGTATATATCTGGTACAACCTCTGCTTTGCTATGGAGGGATTCAGCCATGTTTCTGTGCCCAAGATGATGTCGGGTTTTAGGCTGTTAATTGGGTTTGCTATCTCTACTCTCTTCTCACTTGCAGACTGGAAGTTTACATTCAATATGCGCAATGGCCTGTGTCTCCATTGTCTTGTTGACTGCAGCGCATAGGAGTAGAGCAGTGTGGTGGTTGAAAACTTCGAATGTCTCTTGGTGTGGAGATTGAGTGATTCAGAGAGAAATCTGGGAAGGTAGAGTCTGTCCCTGCACTATGTGGGTCAAACACAGACTGGCTAATCTGGCAGCCGCAGACAGTACAGTGCCATGGCACGTCAGAATTTTTAGCACGTTGGTTGTAATTAGAAGTGTCGATGCTTTGGCATTGACGATGGAACCATTTCCCACATTGTTCACATGTAACGCCTCTGTCCTCCACACGTACAACATGGTCACATGCTCCGCAGATCCATGATGACTGGGATTTGGAACTTGATGGGGTATGCAAGGGAGAACCACCAGCACCAGTAGTAACGTTCGGTCCAGGGTTAGGTTCAGGAGAGTACGAATTTGCCAGGAGGATGCAGGCCAGATACAATAGTACCAGTTTCTGACGGCCTAAGGGCCTCTGAGTAGAGCATGATTGGGATGCTCTATGTAAACTGTCTATAAACACACAGTGAGCAGTACCAGCTATGCGGAAAACTGTCTTCCTACTGAAGTCCAAATTGTCAAATATAAGGCCTATTTCTGGTCTCTCGGCATCACAAATGAACAATTTATTTACCAGAGCCGTTACCAAAATTTTATATAGTGTAATATTGTATTTGAACATACCACAAGTCACTCCGTGTGTTTCAGTCTGAGAGCACACACAGGAATAGAGTTTTGCTACGCTTCAAGTAAGACAGGAAGTGGTAACAAAAATTAGCTAAACATATTGAAGACAGTGACTTTGGCTCATCCCTTGTTCAGCAATGGTGACATTTTAGATTATAAATCACAGTTTGTTGAGGATTTACTTGACTAATAATGTAATAGTCAAAGAAAGATTCCTCATCAAAAAAAAACATTTTAATGTGATGTATATGGTTGCTAATGTAAATTTAGTTTACATGATGTCGTAGTCTCTGTTTAATGTAAATATTAGTTTCCTTGATATCATATTCTCTTAAGTTTCAATGTAAATATTAGTTAACTTGATATCATATTCTCTTAAGTTTCAATGTAAATATTAGTTAACTTGATATCATATTCTCTTAAGTTTCAATGTAAATATTAGTTAACTTGATATCATATTCTCTTAAGTTTCAATGTAAATATTAGTTAACTTGATGTCTTATTCTCTTAAGTTTTAATGTAAATATTAGTTTATTTGATATCACTTCATACCTAGAGCCTGGTGCCATGTTCAACTTCATGCGAATTTCATCTTCTTTCAACAGGAAGGCTGCGGCGTAAGGTGTGAACACAGCTGTATACAGCACTAACAGCAGTATAACCCAATCCCAGACAGCCTAAGATAAACAGTGTTTGGTCTTACTGGAAGACTAACAACATTGATACAAAATCACTGAGACCATCAGCATTGAGACAAACATTGAAATGAAACATTATTGAGACAACATCATTGATACAAACATTTTTAAGACAAACATCATTGAGATGAAACATTATTGAGACAACATCATTTAGACAAACATCATTGAGACAAACATCAGTGAGACAAACATTATTGAGACAAACATTAGTGAGACAAACATAATTGACACAAACATCATTGAGACAAACATCATTGAGACAAACATCATTGAGACAAACATCATTGAGACAAACATCATTGAGACAAACATCATTGAGACTAACATCATTGAAACAAACATCATTGAGACAAACATCATTGAGATGAAACATTATTGAGACAACATCATTGAGACAAACATTTTTAAGACAAACATCATGGAGATGAAACATTATTGAGACAACATCATTTAGACAAACATCATTGAGACAAACATCAGTGAGACAAACATCATTGAGACAAACATCAGTGAGACAAACATCCTTGAGACAAACATCAGTGAGACAAACATCTGTGAGACAAACATCATTTAGATGAAACATTATTGAGACAAACATCACTGAGACAAACATCAATGAGACAAACATCAATGAGACAAACATCAGTGAGAAAAACATCATTGAGACAAACACCATTGAATGAAACATCATTCAGACCAAATAATTGTCACCAACAAAAATGAGAAAAAATCGTTGAGACCGCCAGCATTGAATAAGTGAGAAAAAAATCAAGGAGACCCCATCATTGAGACAAAATATCTTTGAGATAAGCATCGTTGAGACCGACAGCATTAAGATACCCTGTTGTACAATAAATCCCTAGATCAGTATTATGACAATGCAACTTACCTTAAATGGGGAGTAATGAAGAATAATCCATTTTGACCTGTCTCTGGACATCCTAGAGGGTACGATGGCCATTTGCTCAAGTGATCTGTCACTTCCATCTCGCTCTAACTGAGGTCTAGATATCGTATATTGCTGTGCAATATTAAGAACATTATTTTAGGTATAATCATGCCATATAAATCATATATATATATATATATGTATGTATATATATATATATATATATATATATATATATATATATATATATATATATATATATATATATATATATATATATATATATATATATAAATTAAACATTTTGACACAGTTTTATTCAAATCACACAGGATAATGATTTGTCTGCATACCCTTGAGTTTGTACAAGCTACCTCCATCCTACCCAAAAGATTCTTGAAATGGAGCCCACAAAAAGCAAACACATCGTGATGAGACATTGTAGTGATTTCAGTAAAGTCACCGTTCTTCCAGACAATTGAATAATTACAACTATGAACACAATCTTTTTAAATTGTTTTCAATAAAACACTTTGCTTTAAAAAAATTTTTTTTAATCGTTTCGATGATGAAAAATCTCTAAATAAAAAGAATATCAATTATTCAATTTACTAATTACTGCCTCAATCAATCTCATAATAATGTCACATTCTTTGGTGCCTACTTTTAAATAATTAGTCCTACATTTCATTTTCAACGGGATAATTTTTCTCTTCGCCTCTAATTTATTCCTATGGTTCTTCCCATCCTAGTCAATGTGGCTGGAAGTTTCCTTCATTATGTTTTTTGAATTCAAATTTATTTCGCTTGAAATTCACATGTATTTTTTAAAGCATGATTGCAGTATTGATTCTCTGAGTTAAACAGATGTGGGAATTATTTCCATTTGAGATTTGATGCGTTCGACCGAACCATTTCTAAAATACGAAGGTTGGCGAATCTCTAGATCGGTGGCTCCAAAACATTTTCTGCACACCTTCCTCTTGCTGCCATAAACTCATAATATTTTTTTTTTAAAATCAAGAGCCAGCTACTTTTAATGTGATATACATGGTTGATAAGTGTCATCACTATTAATGTGATGTAAATGGTTGGTAAGTGACATCATTTTTAATGTGATTAATATGGTTGGTAAGTGACATCATTTTAATGTGATGTATATGGTTGCTAATTGACATCACTTTTAATGTTAAGTATATGGTTGGTAAGTGACATCACTTTTCATGTGATGTATATGGTTGGTAAGTGAAATCAATTTTAATGTGATGCCTATGGTTGGTAAGTGACATCAATTTAAATGTGATGTATATGGTTGGTAAATGACATAACTTTTAATGTGATGTATATGGTTGGTAAGTGACATCATTTTAATGTGATATATATGGTAAGTGACATCAATTTTAATGTGATGTATATGGTTGGTAAGTGACATCAATTTGAATGTGATGTAAATGGTTGGTAAACCACTTCATTTTAATGTGATGTGTATGGTTGTTAAGTGACATCACTTTAACTGGGATATACATGGTTGGTAAGTGACATCATTTTTAATTTGATGTATATTGTTGGTAAGTGACATCATTTTTAATGTGATGTAAATGGTTGGTAAGTGACATCACATTTAATGTGATGTATATGGTTGCTAAGAGACATCAATTTTAATGTGAGTATATGGTTTGTAAGTGACATCACTTTTAATGTGATGTATATGATTGCTAATTGACATCACTTTTAATGTTAAGTATATGGTTGGTAAGTGACATCATTTTTAATGTGATTTATATGGTTGGTAAGTGAAATCAATTTTAATGTGATGCATATGGTTGGTAAGTGACATCAATTTAATGTGATGTATATGGTTGGTAAATGACATAACTTTTAATGTGATGTATATGGTTGGTAAGTGACATCAATTTTAGTGTTATTTTTACGGTTGGTAAGTAACAAAATTTTTAATTTGATGTATATGGTTGTTAAGTGACATCAATTTGAATGTGATGTATATGGTTGGTAAGTGACATCAATTTGAATGTGATGTAAATGGTTGGTAAACGACATCATTTTAATGTGATGTGTATGGTTGTTAAGTGACATCACTTTTACTGGGATATACATGGTTGTTAAATGACATCATTTTTAATGTGATGTATATGGTTGTTAAGTGACATCATTTAAGTTGTGATGTATATGGTTGTTAAGTGACATTACATATAATATGATGTTTATGGTTGGTAAGTGACATCAATTTTAATATGATGTAAATGGTTGGTAAGTGACATCACATTTAATGTGATGTATATGGTTGTTAAGAGACATCAATTTTAATGTGAGTATATGGTTGGTAAGTGACATCACTTTTAATGTGATGTATATGATTGCTAAGTGACATCTCTTTTAATGTGATGTATATGGTTGGTAAGTGACAAAACTTTTAATTTGGATTAGCATGGTTGGTAAGTGACATCATTTTTAATGTGATGTATATGGTTGGTAATTGAGATCAGTTTTAATGTGATGTATTTGGTTGTTAGTGACATTTCATTTAATATAATGCTTATGGTTGGTAAGTGACATCAATTTTAATGTGATGTATATGGTTTGTTAAGTGACATCACTTTAAATGTGATGTATATGGTTGGTAAGTGACATCAATTTTAGTGTGATGTATATGGTTGGTAGGTGACATCAATTTTAGTGTGCTATATATAGTTTGTAAGCGACGTCAATTTTAGTGTGATGTATATGGTTGTTAAGTGCCATCAATTTTAATGTGATTTATATGGTTGGTAAGTGACATCAATTTTAATGAGATGTATATCGTTGGTAAATGACATCACTTTTAATGTGATGTATAGTGTTGGTAAGTGATTTCACTTTTATTGTGATATAAATGGCTGGTAAGTGACATCACTGTTAATGTTATGTATATGGTTGGTAAGTGGCATCAATTTTAATGTGATGTATATGGTTGGTAGTGACATCACTTTAAATGTGATGTATATGGTTGGTAAGTGACATCAATTTTAGTGTGATGTTTATGGTTGTTAAGTGACATCTATTTTAATGTGATGTATATTGTTGGTAACTGACATCAATTTTAATGTGATGTATATGGTTTTTAAGTGACGCCAATTTTAGTGTCATGTATATGGTTGGTAACTGACATCAATTTTAATGTGATGTATATGGTTTTTAAGTGACGCCAATTTTAGTGTGATGTATATGGTTGGTGATATCAATTTTAATGTGATGTTTACTGTTTTTAGCATGTTAAAACCGTTTTTTATTTATTTCGCCAAACCGATTATTGTTTGTTAGAAATATGTTTTGAAACCGGTTATTAAAACCAGGTGCTCGTGTTCTGCAGAAACTCATGGGTGTTCTAAACTTTTTTTTTTTTTTTTTTTTTGGAAAAGGGGTTGGGGATCGACCACCATGTGCAAACTTTTCAAACTGTTTCTTACAGTTAGGCCACTTCCACATGATATTTTATAAGACCGTACCACTTACGATTTTCCCCTGGATGAATTTACAATTATAATTTATTTTGTGTGGGTGTGGGGGGCACATTTTCCATCCACATAATTTGACTCTTTATTTTACTCTCTATGTAATCTCTTTACATTATAGCTTTCGTAACTGGGGTAGAGATAGGTGGGGGTGAACAATAATGGGCAACTGCGATCCGCCAACGAACGTGTGCAATAACAAGGCGACCACATTACCCTATAAAAAAACCAGTGACTACAGGTTTTTAAAGTCTGCTGATATTGGTGCAGCTTGATCAGAAATGCGAAGCAATAGCAATTTGACTCTCAATTTACAGCGTCTATATTTTTATATAGAAAAAAAATTATTCAATTAATAAATAATAATAATAATACAATTACAATTGTTTTATTTTTTATTTATATAAAAAAAGTAATGTGGGTATTTTTTACCTTTTTTGTTAATACTAGCGAGAAAATGGCTGGCGGCGTTGCAATGCCAAGCCAACAAAAAAAAAAGTGTTTTAATGACGTTTTTTAAAGTAATTTTTAAATAGAAAATATTTTTTTGTTTTTTTCTTACGATGCGTACACAAATAAATAAGAGTGTTTTCCGATGCGTGAGCAGGTAACATACAGCTGTCCACGTGAGAAGCATGGATGTTCAAAATTTAGTCTTAAAGCGATTGATACGACCATACATTAGCTCTGTTTGAAATAATATTTATAAAGCTCACATACATTTTCTTTTTTAAAAAATAAGGCCCCGGCCCGCCCCAAACACAACAATTGTAAAATGGTTGTACTCATTCAGAAACTTCATTTTATGTCCTACATAAAACTGAAATGTCAATAGAATTTGATTCAATTCCATCCACCCGTGCAATAGCTCTGTTTGAAATTATATTTGTATAGCTAATATAAGAAAAAAATAATTCAGGGCCCCCGCCCAAAAGGATTATTTAAAATTGATAACCGAATTCAGAGACCTTTGCGGGCGTGTGCAAAACAACTCCCCAAAGTTTGATGACCATCGGATGAATGGTATAGGAACGCAGACGGACATTATATTTAGCTCATTAAAAAAAAGGAATTTAGGGCCCCGGGATAAAACCTAATATTGTAAAATGTTTGTAATAAATCAGAAATATTTTAGGGGCGTGTGTACCACAACTCACCAATGATTTAACGCTAGCGGATGAATGATATACAGGAGGGCATTAATTTTTATATTTGTCCGTCCGTCCGTCCACCCACCCAACCCACCCACCCACCGATCCACCTATCCATTATCCATCTATCCATCTATCCGTCCGTCTGTCTGTCTGTCTGTCTGTCTGTCTGTCTGTCTGGTCTGGTCTGGTCTGCCTGTCTGTCTATCTATCTATCATTTGTTCTAATCTATCTGTCTGCCTGTCTCTCTATCTATTTAGCATCTATTTATCTAAGAATATCTTAACCGATCTCTAGTAGTTTGAAAATTAAATTTTCACTTGTGTAAAATTATTGGGTTTTGATATTTATAGGTATAATTATGTAAAGGTACTTACGTTTTGTTAACGTCATTGATTTTCATAATTGATAAAATGAGAATATAGCATCTATTTTTTACAACTGTATTATGATTGGATTTAAAGACATCGTCATCCACGTAAAAATGTACTCATCTTATTTCCTACACCCGATATATGTACCTTATAAGGTTAATTATTTATCAATTTCATTTTGAAGCGTATCTTGGGCATCCTTGGGCACATGAAAGTATTGTATTACTCCCCCCCCCCCCAAGAGTTTTTAAAAAGAGATTAATAAAATCATCCACACGATTGTAACTCCCTAGTTCGGCAAAAACCCATTTCCTGCATGTCACATACTTTGTTCTTATTTGGATGAGAGATAAGTGCATTAGTGAATCCTATTTGGCTATGTGGTTTTGCTGCGCTGATTGAATTTAACGGCATTTTCTTTTTAAAAGTATAATTTGAGGTTACGTTTATACTAATTTATAAATTTCATAAAAGTATATTTTTGGAATGAATAAAAAGTAAAACTTATTAAATGTTAAAGATACGAAGTTAAAGTTGTATTTAATTTTAGCTAATTTGAGCAATTTAAAGAACAATCAATTATATTTATTAATTTTACTAATTTTATTAATTAAATCAATTTAATTTTATTTTTATTTCGCAAAATTAATAACGCACTAAAAACGCACTAAAAATAACTGATGTTTGGGTTTTCTCGATCAATATGATTACGATGCAATTCTGAGATGATAATTTGTATTAATAATTTTTTCATAACTTTTACATTCTGATAAAATGCTTAAAATAGTTCCATAGTTGTTACTTTAAATGTATTTGTGATTTATAATAATAATACTTAAACTTTTACTAAAATAAAAGTGTATATATAATAATTTTTGCTAATTTAAATGTATTCGAGTTCCGTAAAATAATAGAAAATAACTATAATTGTTTTTAAGAATCCAAACATATCTTAATACCTTAGGTTCTTTGGCGTTACGGTCAGCATAGCTCATTCTTGTATACATTTTTTGTTTAAAGTCTCTTAGCAGGAACTTTCAAATCAACATGTTCACCATTATTTATCTATTCTTTGCTGTAGAAAAGTTAGAAGACAGCAACTAAAACTACCTTAAACCCATTCTTTTAATAAAATCATGATGCCTTCAATATATAGTGTTGGACTGGTTTCTTTAACAAATCATTTAACAATGAAGTAGTTAAAAGAAATAGTTTAAAAACAAATTATTTAGGTACACCTTAAAATAAAGTATTAGTTCAAGCAATCGGCTCAAAAGACACCTACATTTTCCATAGCAAATCTTTTGATTAAGATTGGAAGAAAAAACAAAACTTAATTTCCAAAATGAATCTCTGCATCCCTGCATTTTGAATTGATCAAAAAATTTCCGAGGGGCTAAATGAGTCCCTTCTCAGATCCATCTCTCCCCACCCCCTCCACACTTACACTCGAGAGCCGATCAGAGTGACAGCCCCGGCACCCTTTTATTAACAATGTATGTTTATATAACGCCTATATCAAATATTATTTATTGATTAACGTGGCCGGGTTACGCACAGTCTTGCAAACCTGGTACTAATATGAACAATGTGTACGAGGCTATCTTACATTGATAGCCAGAACACTTGATGTGTACGAGGCTATCTTACATTTATAGCCAGGACACTTGATGTGTACGTGGCTATCTTACATTGATAGCCAGGACACTTGAGAGAGAAATAAAGCCAGATTAAGCGCATGAAGTAAAAAAAAAAAAATGTTGTCTTAAAAAATACAAATGTATATACACACACACGTAAAGAGTACTAGAATATATGACCCGGTCTTACCGGGATAGTAATGGAAGGCATATAGCGCTACTTTCCACATGCTTTTACGAAGTCTTAGGTTCTAAAAAATCTATTTTTATTAATGTAATAGAATCCAGTTTTAACGTATTGTATCATCGAAAGAAAAAAAAAGGACACTATTGGACAAAATTCAACGCACTTAAAGCGTATGTTTAGGAAAGAGTAAATTGGACCTTCGTTATTTTGAAAGAAAAATTTATATAGAGATAATTACGTGTATCTCATCATTGGGCGTTAAGCATTTTCCCTTCTATTTAATGTGGACCAACATGCGATTTTTTACGCTCATAAACAACAAAGAATATATATTAAAACATATTAAATCATGTCTTTAACTTTAAAAAAAAATGTTTACTCGTTTTGAATATATGGAGCATCAACGTTCGTCAATATATAGGTATATTCATTAAACATTTACAGAATCTCTGCCTCGCTTCTGAACTATATAATCTGAAAATGGTTAGAGTGGAGAAATTACAATGCCCTTATTAGAAAATCTTATCGAGTTTGTTCGCCTTTCCAACTTCATTTTAGGTATGGATAACCAATGTAAATGTGTCCACAATGTGTTAAAATATAAAATGAGTAAAACAAGACAGAATTAAACCTGAAGAAAGGAACGCAACAAAACATCAAACGTGTCGACAGGAAGCCTTCGTCAGCAAAAAAAACAAAAAACCGAATAAAATTAAAAATGTGTAAACGCCCTTGAAATGCATTTCCCGAGATTAATGTACAACAGGGGTCTCAAACTCGCGGCCTACGAACCATTTGCGGCCCGCAAGATGCTATTTTGCGGCCCGATACCCGACATCAAAGTTTAGTCGATTTCCCTATTCTCATATCTCTAATGTGACCCTGCGCGACGGTTTCAGTCGAATCTCATCGATTAGTCTAATTCTGATTTTGTATTATGTTTGTATAGATTTGTACATTGATTCTAATGGAAAAACTTTTTAAAATCGGTCTTAAAGTTTTTATTTTATAGCATTTTATGGGACAAATATGGCCAAAGTGGGGTTTTGAGAAAAGGGGTTGGGTAAAATTCAAACAAAATTGTGTAAATCGTATTAACTAATTATAAAAAGTGTTGGACTGCGATAAAGCTTTAAAATAGATTAATTAGACAACAACAATGTGTGTCAATATAACAATATAAGGTAAGCTTTAATGATAATTTTACAGAATACAAAAGTATATCAGATCAGTGGCGTTGTTATGGGAACAAGAATGGGACCAAGCTATGCATGTCTATTTAAGAGCCATTTGGAACATCTTTGGAGAGAACACTACAAAAGCCCTTTCCCAGAATATTACAAGAGATACATAGATGACTGCATAGGGATTACAAATATGGACATAACACAACTGAAAAGTTGTATTAACTTTATTGGACATTTTCATCCAACAATCAAATTCATTTCAACGATCCATGAAAGTACTATCAATTGTTTGGACTTAAAAATTAATCTTAAAGAGCATATCATATCTACGTCCATTTTCTATAAGAAAACAGACAGCCATAGGTTCTTCCTGTATTCATCATCCCATCCTAAATCATGCAAAAACTCCATCCCTTTTTCTCAGTTGCTGAGACTTAGAAAACTCTGCAGCAATGATGAGGATTTTGGGGAAAGGACGGCAGAAATGTTGGATTTTTTTCCGACCCTGAACAAATTTTAAAAGCAGCTATCACTCGAGTTAAAGGCATGACGAGACAGGATTCTTTTAAAGCCACTCGTTCTGACGCTATGGATAGGTCTAAATTAATTTTAACTATTCATCCCCATAACTTTAAAGCTCTTATTTCTGGTTCTGAAAAACCGATCAATTCTAATTGCAGACCCGGTCACCAATGATATTTTCAGAAAACCTCCTCTTTTCGCTTTCCTGAAGGACAAGAGCCATGGGGGACATGCTAGTTAGAAGCCACCTCCCTGCTATTAAAGCACATAAAGGCACCAACAGTTGCAACCACAGCCGTTGCAACACATGTCGCTATGTGAATGAGGTTGACAAGATCACTTTCCCTCTGGAAATATTCAAAATAAAAGACAGCTTACCTGCACAAGTCGCATCGTGATTTACACCATCATTTGCAAAAAGTGCGGTAAAGTATATGTAGGAGAGACATGTCGTCGGCTTGGAGACCGGTTCAGAGAAACCTCTATAACATAAATAAACAAGCTTTCTGTCCGGTCTCTAAACATTTCAATAGCCCTAACCATGATGGTATCTCAGACACCGCAGTCACTGGTATAATGTCTACTAGTAGCACAACAGATAGGATATACATGGAGAATAAATTAGTAACACGATTTGGTACGTTGTCTCCATATGAAATAAACTAAATCCACAATTTTACCTAGCTGCCATGTCTTTTTCCTGTTAGGTTTTTACAATTTTGCTCAAATCACATCCTTTACACTTTACTTTAGTTTGCTTCTGTCTGTTTTTTTTTTTTGAGCCCACTCCAATTCCCCCCCCCCCCCCTTTTTAAGGAAGGATATCTGTATATATATTATTATATTATGTAAATTTAATTTATACTTATTTGTCTTTTTGTTGTACTGATGAAGGCATGTGCCGAAACCTATAATTTTGTATTCTGTAAAATTATCATTAAAGCTTACCTTATATTGTTATATTGACACAAATTGTTGTATAATTAATCTGTGTAAATCGTAGCAATCTGACACAATATCAAAGAATCTCTATTAAAATTGCCGCTAGTGTTTACGAGTGAGGGAAATTCCGAATTGTCAGCGTGGTCATTTTCAGGTTGTCGGTAATGTCAGGGCATTCTGAACAAAACGTATGTCATGGTTCTCATAGAAATCTCTGCCATTTCCTAATAGGCAAAGTACTAATGGACCCGGGCACACCATTCAGCATTAAGTGAACTGATGCCATTGCAAAGCTACAGGAAGAATTTGATCACATGTTTGCAGACTTCAAAACACACAGAGCCACTTTTCAAATTTTTGCTGACCCTTTCTCCTTCAATGTGGACACTTTTTTTTTGTTTTTTCGCTTCAAATGGAGCTGATTGATCTTCAGTGCAAATTCTAAACTCAAAGTTTAGGGAGGTGAGATTTGCAGGGTGTTCCAGCGGATCATGTAACTTTTTGGCAGTGCCTTTCTGTGTGAAAAGCTCCACTATGAACTGTAACGAGTCAAGTTTCAAGGCTAAACTTTCTGATGAGCATCTTCAAGCTCAGTAGCTTACTCATTCAAGCTAACTGTTGCTCAGATGTGTAAGAAGAAGGAATAAGAAGAAAACGCTAAGCCTAGTTCTTGAGAACCCGTAATGATTTTATTTGTTATTAATAAAGGTTGAGCAGATTGTAACAGTTGTACTTTATTGAAAATGTCATCGCTTTTTTGGTTAAATACTTGAATCAGCTCAGTCTCACTAAGTCTCTACCTCCTGCGGCCCCCGGATAATTTAAGTGTGAGACCTCTTCTGTACAACGCATTGATTTATTTTGAAAAAAATTTGAACACTGAACACAATTGATTTTCATGAATGTCTTCGGATTTTAATATAATTTTATTCCATACAAGAGGACACATTCTCTTTCTGCCAAAATGTGATATAATGTCAAAATGCTTATAGGTAAGCAGTGATACTAATTGTCATGAAAATTTACTGTCATGATACTGATAACTAAATAGTACAGTTGATGAAATATTTCAGTAACATCTGAATAAGTTGTTAAAAGAAATATCAAAGTAACTAAGGAGAACGTTATCATCTAAAGCAGAAGTGACGTCAGAATGACATCTGATGAAATGTCTGAATGGCAGCTAATGTAATGTCAGAATGACAGCTGATGTAATGTCTAAATGACAGCTGATGTAATGTCAGAATTACGGCGGATGTAATGTCTAAACTACAGCTGAGTTAATGACAGCTGATGTAACGTCAGAATGACAGCTGATGTAATGTGAGAATGACAGCTGATGTAATGTCAGAATGACAGCTGATGTAATTTCAGAATTGCAGCTGGTTTAATGTCAGAAAGGCAGCTGGTTTAATGTCAGAAAGGCAGCTGTTTAAAGTCAGAATGGCAGCTGGTTTAATGTGGGAGCCAGGACACAGCCCTGCTTCACACCGTTTGTGACAGGGAATACTTGAGATGACTGACCGTTGCCCTGCACTTGGGCCATCATGCGGCTGACGGATGATGTTGGTGAACTTGTCTGGGCATCCGTACTTCTTCATGATTTCCCACAGGCCACCTCTAATGACCCTGTCAAAATCCTTATTCAGGTCGATAAATGTGGAATAGAGTTCCCTATTTTGCTTCTGACATTTCTCTTGGAGCTGCCTGCCAGGAAACACTATATCGATAGTTCCGCGTTCTTTGCGGAAACCGCATTGACTTTCTGGTAGAAGACCTGGGTCCAGATAAGCATTCAGGCGGTTCAGTAGGGCTCGGGCCAAGATCTTGCCCGCGGTGATTGTCGCAAGCCTGGTGGTTTTCTATGTGTTTGTATAGGTTGATAATGGAGGCATCTTTGAGGTCCTGTAGTACAGTTTCTGTCTGCCAGATGATCTGGAATAGTCGCAATAGCTTGGACCAGATTTGACTCTTGTAAAATTTGAAAACATTTCGTCTAATCATTATAAGTAAGTGTTATTTTTCATATAAAATAATGTTTTTAGTGCTTTTTAGTGATGGAATCCTTTATTATTTTTTTATATTTTGTGAGTGCATTGAACATTAATTGATTAATTCAGTAGCTATCGCCCCAAATAATGTAAATAAAAATAAATGACATATTACTATTTTTAGAAGGATACAAATATTTTTGTTTGCCTAACACGAGCAGCTCATTCCACCCTGCATTGGAAGATGATAATGAATAAAATATCCGCATCACATCTTTGAACCTCTAAAACAGTGGTTCTCAACCTGTAGGTCGCGACCCCTTTGGGGGTCGAACGACCCTTTTTTAGGGGTCGCCTAAGACCTGTGGAAAACATATACATTCTACATTTAAGAAGTGGCAACGAAAATAATTTTGTTGCTGGGGGTCAGCACAAAACGAGGTATTGTATTAAAGGGTCGCGGCATTAGGAAGGTTGAGAACCACTGCTCTAAAATATCCGAGGCCCCTGCATCGTAGGTGTTGCTGGGTGCACACGATGGTTCTAAGGTTATGTGACACCTACATTTTAAAACTAGGATCTCTTCCGTCGCTCTCCAATTAAGTGTAGAATGTTGCAAATCTAAATTCAGATATGTGATCAAATGCATTTGTGTATTTTAAATGTATCAACCTTTTCTGGGGACTCTAAAGATTTAATAGGCGATATTAAGCTAGGACAAAAGCGTACCCTCCAGGGTGACATCCATCCCTCCGTGTGGCGCTACAGCCCTTTGGCCTGCCTCACTACTTCCTTCCACTCAAACCTAAATAATGCTTTTCTTCTCCATGCTTGGCTCCCCGTTGTTTTAGATATTTGTCCACATCATCCATCCATCTAAGCCGAGGTTTACCTTTGAGCCGTTTTCCTCCGGGCTTTTGGTGATGCACCCGCTTCACTCCTCTGTCATATGGCATTTTATCCTGCCCAGTGTAGCCTGGAATTTTTTACTTTTGATATTATCGTGGTATCCTGATATAGACTGTACAATTCATAGTTGTTTCTTATTCTCCATCCATATTAATCCTTTTTTGGTCCATGTATTTTCCTGAGAACCTTTCTCTCCCATGTATTCAATAGGTTTTCTGCCGTTTTGTTAGGGTCAAGGTTTCACTTGTGTTTGTTACAACTTGTCTGATTACAGTTTTATGAATAGCTTTCTTTGTTTCTCTTGTAATGTTTTTACTTTTGAATATTTTCTGACTACAGAAGTATGCCCTGTTTCCGGCTAATATTCTTTCTTTTATTTCTGTTAGTAATTCGTTTCTTTCATTTTAGAAAGATCCTAGGTATTTGAAATGATTTACTTTTTCAAAAGTGTGGTTTCTAATTTTAATGGCAACATTTGTCAGTTCTTCTCTTTTCAAAGTCATGTATTTAGTTTTTTTGGTTGTTAACTTCCAGCCCTGCTTGTAGTGATGCGTCTTCTAATTCAATAAGGATTTTTTATGTCTTTCATATTTTTTCCCTAGCAGTGCTATGTAATCAGCATATGCAAGATACTGAAGGAGTTGATGGTAGATGAAGGAGTTGATTGTAGAGAGAGCCCTTTGGTTGTGGGTCTTAGTTTTCCCTCAGAAAGTATCCTGTTATTGTTCCTCGGATGTCAATATATATGCTTCTTATAACTTTCTCTAATGTCAGATTAAATAGCATACACGACAGTGAGTCTCATTGTCTTAGGCCTTGTCTATTGTAAAATTCCCTTGAATATTCTCCTTAAACATTGATTTTGCTTTTTGGGTTGTTCAATGTTACATTGAATTTAAGATGTCTTTGATCATTATTATGGCTAATTTTGGCACTCCCCACACGAAAATTTGAAATTCAACCTCAACACTTTCTGAAAGAAACAACAAATTCAAAATGCACCAAAATGCACCTCTGCATTTCGAGTTTGCTGACTGTCTTTAGCAGCCTAAATTTCTGCAGCCTTTCACTCACGCTGATGAATGGTACAGTATGGGGTTCATTATAAGCGTGTGCCAAATGATTACTCTGGGGCACGCCACAAACAGAGTGAATTCAGTTCATGTATGGCACTGGGCTAAATAATGCCTCCCACAAAACCTTAAATATGTCCTCCCCCGTTAAAGAAGTAAAATAAAGCCATTGAATTAAAATACACTCAAAAATACCCCTCTTGATTTTGATATAATCAAAAACTTTATGGAGAGCAGGCTCCCCGACCCCCCTTCACCGATCAAGATTCATCGGCACCCTCAATTTCCGCCCTACTCTCCCGTTGAAAATGATCCCCTATTTCGGTAATGATAGATCCACTGCCTAGTGGCGCAGCTTCTATTAGCGCCGCAATGGCGGGGACAACATTTTTGCCGTCCTCCCTTTCACGATACAAACTCTGCTATTGTCTGGCGCCCCGGGACATATGTCACAGTTGCCATCCCTTAGCTACGCCTCTGGCCACTGGCAAATGGCACAGCCCTCCCCCACCCCCCCCCCCGAAAATTTGAAATGTCCCCCGGGTAAAAATTTTTAAAAGAAACACTGGTTAGGTTACATTAGTCATTCAGGTACTCAGTCACACTGGTTACATTAGTCATTCAGGACCCCCCCCCCCCGAAAATTTGAAATGTCCCCCGGGTAAAAATTTTTAAAAGAAACACTGGTTAGGTTACATTAGTCATTCAGGTACTCAGTCACACTGGTTACATTAGTCATTCAGGTACTCAGTCACACTGGTTACATTAGTCATTCAGGTACTCAGTCACACTGGTTACATTAGTCATTCAGGTACTCAGTCATACTGGTTACATTAGTCATTCAGGTACTCAGTCACACTGGTTATATTAGTCATTAAGGTACTTAGTCACACTGGTTACATTAGTCATACAGGTACTCAGGCACACTGGTTACATTAGTCATTCAGGTACTCAGTCAAACTGGTTACATTAGTCATACAGGTACTCAGTCACACTGGTTACATTAGTCATTCAGGAACTCAGTCACACTGGTTACATTAGTCATTCAGGTACTCAGTCACACTGGTTACATTAGTCATTCAGGTACTCAGTCACTCTGATTACCTTAGTCATTCAGGTACTCAGTCACACTGGTTACATTAGTCATTCAGGTACTCAGTCATACTGGTTAAATTAGTCATTCAGGTACTCAGTCACACTGGTTACATTAGTCATTCAGGTACTCAGTCACACTGGTTACATTAGTCATACAGGTACTCAGTCATACTGGTTACATTAGTCATTCAGGTCACACTGGTTACATTAGTCATACAGGTACTCAGTCACACTGGTTACATTAGTCATACAGGTACTCAGTAACACTGGTTACATTAGTCATACAGGTACTCAGTCACACTGGTTACATTAGTCATACAGGTCACACTGGTTACATTAGTCATACAGGTACTCAGACACACTGGTTACATTAGTCATACAGGTACTCAGTCACACTGGTTACATTAGTCATACAGTTACTCAGTCACACTGGTTACATTAGTCATTCAGGTACTCAGTCACACTGGTTACATTAGTCATACAGGTACTCAGTCACACTGGTTACATTAGTCATACAGGTACTCAGTCACACTGGTTACATTAGTCATACAGTTACTCAGTAACACTGGTTACATTAGTCATTCAGGTACTCAGTCACACTGGTTGCATTAGTCATACAGGTACTCAGTCACACTGGTTACATTAGTCATACAGGTACTCAGTCACACTGGTTACATTAGTCATACAGGTACTCAGTCACACTGGTTACATTAGTCATTCAGGTACTCAGTCACACTGGTTACATTAGTCATACAGGTACTCAGTCACACTGGTTACATTAGTCATACAGGTACTCAGTCACACTGGTTACATTAGTCATTCAGGTACTCAGTCACACTGGTTACATTAGTCATTCAGGTACTCAGCCACACTGGTTACATTAGTCATTCAGGTACTCAGGTACACTGGTTACATTAGTCATACAGGTACTCAGTCACACTGGTTACATTAGTCATACATGTACTCAGTCACACTGGTTACATTAGTCATACAGGTACTCAGTCACACTGGTTACATTAGTCATACAGGTACTCAGGCACACTGGTTACATTAGTCATACAGGTACTCAGGCACACTGGTTACATTAGTCATACAGGTACTCAGTCACACTGGTTACAATAGTCATACAGGTACTTAGTCACACTGGTTACATTAGTCATACAGGTACTCAGTCACACTGGTTACATTAGTCATACATGTACTCAGTCACACTGGTTACATTAGTCATACAGGTACTCAGTCACACTGGTTACATTAGTCATACAGGTACTCAGTGACACTGGTTACATTGGTCATACAGGTACTCAGTCACACTGGTTACATTAGTCATTCAGGTCACACTGGTTACATTAGTCATACAGGTACTCAGTCAAACTGGTTACATTAGTCATACAGGTACTCAGTCACACTGGTTACATTAGTCATACAGGTACTCAGTCACACTGGTTACATTAGTCATACAGGTACTCAGTTACACTGGTTATATTAGTCATACAGATAATCAGTCACACTGGTTACATTAGTCATTCAGGTACTCAGTCACACTGGTTACATTAGTCATACAGGTACTCAGTCACACTGGTTACATTAGTCATACAGGTACTCAGTCACACAGGTTACATTAGTCATACAGGTACTCAGTCACACTGGTTACATTAGTCATTCAGGTACTCAGTCACACTGGTTACATTAGTCATACAGGTAATCCGTCACACTGGTTACATTAGTCATACAGGTACTCAGTCACACTGGTTACATTAGTCATACAGGTACTCAGTCACACTGGTTACATTACTCATTCAGGTACTCAGTCACACTGGTTACATTAGTCATACATGTACTCAGTCAAACTGGTTACATTTGTCATACAGATACTCAGTGACACTGGTTAAATTAGTCATACAGATACTCAGTCACACTGGTTATATTGGTCATACAGGTACACTGTCACACTGGTTACATTGGTCATACAGGTACTCAGTCACACTGGTTACATTAGTCATACAGGTACTCAGTCATACTGGTTACATTAGTCATTCAGGTACTCAGTCACACTGGTTACATCAGTCATACAGGTACTCAGTCACACTGGTTACATTAGTCATACAGGTACTCAGTCACACTGGTTACATTAGTCATTCAGGTCACACTGATTACATTAGTCATACAGGTACTCAGTCACACTGGTTACATTAGTCATACAGGTACTCAGTCACACTGGTTACATTAGACATTCAGGTACTCAGTCACACTGGTTACATTACTCATTCAGGTACTCCGCCACACTGGTTACATTAGTCATACAGGTACTCAGCCACACTGGTTACATTAGTCATTCAGGTACTCAGTCACACTGGTTACATTAGTCATTCAGGTACTCAGTCACACTGGTTACATTAGTCATACAGGTACTCAGTCACACTGGTTACATTAGTCATACAGGTACTCAGTCACACTGGTTACATTAGTCATTCAGGTACTCAGTCACACTGGTTACATTAGTCATACAGGTACTCAGTCACACTGGTTACATTAGTCATACAGGTACTCAGTCACACTGGTTACATTAGTCATACAGGTACTCAGTCACACTGGTTACATTAGTCATACAGGTACTCAGTCACACTGGTTACATTAGTCATACAGGTACTCAGTCACACTGGTTACATTAGTCATACAGGTACTCAGTCACACTGGTTACATTAGTCATACAGGTACTCAGTCACACTGGTTACATTAGTCATACAGGTACTCAGTCACACTGGTTACATTAGTCATACAGGTACTCAGTCACACTGGTTACATTAGTCATACAGGTACTCAGTCACACTGGTTACATTAGTCATACAGGTACTCAGTCACACTGGTTACATTAGTCATACAGGTACTCAGTCACACTGGTTACATTAGTCATACAGGTACTCAGTCACACTGGTTACATTAGTCATACAGGTACTCAGTCACACTGGTTACATTAGTCATACAGGTACTCAGTCACACTGGTTACATTAGTCATACAGGTACTCAGTCACACTGGTTACATTAGTCATACAGGTACTCAGTCACACTGGTTACATTAGTCATACAGGTACTCAGTCACACTGGTTACATTAGTCATACAGGTACTCAGTCACACTGGTTACATTAGTCATACAGGTACTCAGTCACACTGGTTACATTAGTCATACAGGTACTCAGTCACACTGGTTACATTAGTCATACAGGTACTCAGTCATACTGGTTACATTGGTCATACAGGTACTCAGTCACACTGGTTACATTAGTCATACAGGTACTCAGTCATACTGGTTACATTAGTCATTCAGGTACTCAGTCACACTGGTTAAATTAGTCATACAGGTACTCAGTCACACTGGTTACATTAGTCATACAGGTACTCAGTCACACTGGTTACATTAGTCATTCAGGTCCCACTGGTTACATTAGTCATACAGGCACTCAGTCACACTGGTTAAATTAGTCATACAGATACTCAGTCACACTGGTTACATTAGTCATACAGGTACTCAGTCACACTGGTTACATTAGTCATACAGGTACTCAGTCACACTGGTTACATTAGTCATACAGGTACTCAGTCACACTGGTTACATTAGTCATACAGGTACTCAGTCACACTGGTTACATTAGTCATACAGGTACTCAGTCACACTGGTTACATTAGTCATACAGGTACTCAGTCACACTGGTTACATTAGTCATACAGGTACTCAGTCACACTGGTTACATTAGTCATGCAGGTACTCAGTCACACTGGTTACATTAGTCATACAGGTACTCAGTCACACTGGTTACATTAGTCATTCAGGTACTCAGTCCCACTGGTTACATTAGTCATACAGGTACTCAGTCACACTGGTTACATTAGTCATACAGGTACTCAGTTACACTGGTTACATTCGTCATACAGGTACTCAGTCACACTGGTTACATTAGTCATACAGGTACTCAGTCACACTGGTTACATTAGTCATACAGGTACTCAGTCACACTGGTTACATTAGTCATACAGGTATTCAGCCACACTGGTTACATTAGTCATACAGGTACTCAGTCACACTTGTTACATTAGTCATACAGGTACTCAGTCACACTGGTTACATTAGTCATACAGGTACTCAGTCACACTGGTTACATTAGTCATTCAGGTACTCAGTCACACTGGTTACATTAGTCATACAGGTACACAGTCACACTGGTTACATTAGTCATTCAGGTACTCAGTCACAATGGTTACATTAGTCATACAGGTACTCAGTCACACTGGTTACATTAGTCATACAGGTACTCAGGTACACTGGTTACATTAGTCATACAGGTACAGACAGATCAGACACCCTGGTTGCTGCTAGATTTGTAGCTCTAGTCATATTAGTCAGACTGGTAATAGTTTCCTCTAGTACTCTCCAAATATACATAATTATTGAATCGCCTATATCATTTAATATAATAATTTAAATAAATATGTTACCAGATAAGACTATAATATAACTAGCGAGAACCCGTCATGCGTTGCAATGCCACTCAAAGAAAAAATTGTTTGTGTTTTAATTACGTTTTTAAAGTAATTTTTAAATAGAAATTATTTATTTATTTTTCCGTCTGGTGCGCACACAAATAAATTAGAAGGTTTTTCGACGCTTGAACAGGCCAAAGCTGTCCACGTGAGAAGCATTGATTTGATAAATTTAATCCACACACTTGTAGAGATTGATCAACCCATGCAGCAGCTCTGTTTGAAATTATATTTATATAGCTCATATACATTCAAAAAAAAAATAAGGCCCCCGACCCCAAACGCCAAATTGTAAAATGGTTGTACTAATTTAGAGACGTAATTATTATGTAACTCAAACTGAAATGTCAATTGTATTTTATTAAATTACATCCACCCATGCAATAGCTCTGTGTGAAATTATGTGTATAGCTCCTAGAAGAACAAAAAACAATTTGCGGGCTTGCGCACAACAAATTACCAGAACTTTATCGCAATCGGGTGAAAGGTACAGGAAAGCATACAGCCATTATGATTAGCTCATGACAGTATGACAGAAAAAAAAAAAGAATTGAGGGCTTTGGGCCCAAAACAGAATATTGTAAAATATGTGAAATAATTCAAAAGAATTTACAGGCGTATGCACTACAACTCACAAAAGTTTTATCGCAATCGGATGTCTGTCTGTCTTTCTGTCTTTCTGTCCTTCCGTCTTTCTTTCTGTCTGTCTGTCTTTCTGTCTATCTATCTATCATTTTTTTCTAATCTATCTGTCTGTATGTCTCTCTGTCCATCTATCTACTTATCTAAGAAAGTCTTAACCCATTTCTTTTTTTAAAATTAACTTTTCGCTTGTGTAAAATGATGGGTTTTGATATTTATGGGTACAATTGTGCATATGTTCTTACGTTTTATTAAGATCATTGATTTTATTAATTGGTAAAATGCAATATTGTCATCTACGTAAAATTGTACACACCTTATTCCTTACTCCCGATATATATGTACTTAAGAAGGTTAAGTATTTTTCAAATTCATTCTGAGGCGTATCTTGTGATGCCTTGGGCTAATGAAAGTATCGTATAAATACCCCCCCCCCCCAAACCAAACAGAGTTTTTAAAATTATGTATAAAATTATCCACGACATTGTAACAACCTTACTACGCAAAAACATTTTTTTTTTTTTTTTTTTTTTTTTTTTTTTTTTTTTTTTTTTTTTTTTTTTTTTTTTTTTTTTTTTTTTTGCATTTCACATACTTTGTTCTTATTTGGATGAGTGATAAGTGCATTAGTGAATTATATTTGGATATGTAGTTTCGCTGCACTGATGTCATTAAACAGCATTTTCGTATTAAAAGTATATGTAAAGGTTAATTTTTAAAATTATTTTATAAATTGTATAAATTTTTGTTTAGAAAGAATAAAGTGTAAAAAACTTATTAAATCTTAAAAATACAAAGCTAAAGGTCTATTTTAATTTATAAATTTATAGCAATTTAAAAAGCTATCTATTATATTCAATAATTTTACTTTTAAGAAGGGGAAAATGCATTATCAGTTTTGTCATGCACGGTTTTAAAATCAAAGAATCTTAGAGCTGTGGCTAAAATAGGCCAATAGCGCTATGACGTCATTTGCGTAATTATTTAGATCAAATTAATTTTATTTTTATTTCGTAATATTAACAACGCACTAAAATACGCACTAAGATTAACAGATTTTGGGTTTTCCCTATAAATATGATTCAGATGCAAGTCTTAGATCATAATATTTTGATTAATAATTGTTTCATAACTTTTAAATGCGGATAAAATGCTTAAAATAGTTATTTAGTTGATACTTTCAATGTATTTGTAATTGATAATAATAATACTTAAACTTTTACTAAAATAAAAGGGGAATTAAAATATTTTTTGCGCATTTAAATTTATTCGATTTCCGTAAAATAATAGAAAATAACTAAGATTGCTTTTAGGAATCTGAACGTACTTAAATCGTATCGCTCCTTTGGCGTTATGCCACTATAGCTCATTTTAATATATATATATATATATATATATATATATATATATATATATATATATATGTGTGTTCCCCCTATGTTACCTAAATACTGCTACATATTTTCATAGTTGTAATCACAGCATATTCTACAACAGATGAGACATCAAAACACGCATAGGCTATTACTCATACCAACCTCTTTTGTATTTATATCTTTCCCTTTCTCTAGCGATGGAGTCCCCTTGTCGATGGATTGTGTCCCTTGATCATTACTATGCATATGTCGAGCATGGTCAGCCATGGGCCGTGTGGAGTTACGGCCCCTGAACTCTTTTAAAACTTTGAGCATAATGATTTTGCTCCTGGCCTGAAACATTGCAACAGATAAAATTAGGGGAACCGTTGACTGCATAGGAACATCTACTGAAACTTTAACCCTAGGGGCGTCCATTAATTACGTCAACACAATTGGGGGGGGGGGAGGATTGGAAATGTTTGACAGTTGTTGACAAGGGGGAGGGGGGGGGGTAAAAAATTGACTGGTTATTTTAAAAAAATAATAAATGTAAATGAGTGTAAAGGGTCATATAATTTTTAGGCTTTTAAAGATATAAGATTAATTTAACGTGTGTCTGTGCATTGCAGATGGCTGGTCAGAATGTTAGCACACTTTTTTAGTCCAAGAGAAGTCAAAATTTGGCCTCTCTTCACCTGTAGATTCTATTGCAGTTATGGAACAAGGACAAGGTTCAAGTATCATAATGTGCAGTCAAGATAATTGATATTGATAGAGTAGGAATACGATGTTTTGAGAACTAGGTGAATGTAAAGCAGGGGTGGACTGGGCCGCCGGGACACCGGGAAGATTCCAGATGGACGGCTAGGACCGGTGATATTATAAAAATAAAAATCATGAAGATAGGGCCGCTTTTTTGTTTTTTTCCCGGGCCGCTTGAACTCCCCAGTCCACCCCTGGCGGGCCGCTTGAACTCCCCAGTCCACCCCTGGCGGGCCGCTTGAACTCCCCAGTCCACCCCTGGCGGGCCGCTTGAACTCCCCAGTCCACCCCTGGCGGGCCGCTTTGACTCCCCAGTCCACCCCTGGCGGGCCGCTTTGACTCCCCAGTCCACCCCTGATGTAAAGTGAGTAACAATAATAGCAACACTGCTTGAACGGATTTGCCAAATCTGTAACATCTGTTTTGCATTACAAGTCATGTTGAAAAAGCATGTTCAACAGAACCCACAAGGTCCTTTTGAGCATAAGAAATTATCACCTGCTCCTAAACAATGGATTCAACTAATGCGAGTAGCTTCAAGGAGATAGAAAGAGCTGTGTCAATCATTGCTCACACCGACAATGCTTCAATTTTAAGTGCTGAATTGTTAGATGAGGATGATGTTGACTTGTCTGGTAAATCAGTGACGCAAGATTAAAATAATCAATCAGCTGCTATAGAGGGGTGTCATTTCATTTTATTTTCAGGGGGCGGGGGCCAAACCAAAACTTGGTCGGCTTGTTAATTTGTTTATTACTTGAGGCGCCACAGTACACAGAAATTTAAATAAAGTTGCAAATTAAAAGGGGGGGGGGGGGATAATGCCCCCCTGCCCTACCCAAACGATGTCCCTTATGTCCATTGTAGCGAAAGAGCGAACCCGGCTACTCCTTGGGAAGATGATAGCAGCTAGAGAGTATACTTTAATTGTCAGCTTTAATAAGACGATAATCATATTTATACCACAAACAATGATATTTAGTCTTTAACAACCTTTCAATTGAGTCTGCATTATAAAATTTAACTTATGTGTAAAAACTTTTTAACTTGTTGATTAACAATGAAATGTTTTTCCTACAATTTTATTGTCATTAAAATAGATCAGCACAAAGTAAAATGTATTTATAAATGTATTTATAATATAATTCCCCCACCCCCTTTTTTTTGGGGGGGGTGTTATAAAATGTTGACATAATTAGATAGGGGAGTCATTGAAAGTTTGACAGTTGTTGACAAGGCAGGTCAAAAATTTCTTAAAAAGTGTGGCCTTAATTAATGGACGACTCCCTAAACTGTATGAATGCATCTACTGAAACTCTTACCCTAACCCTAAACTGTAAGAATGCATCTACTAAAACTCTTACCCTAACTCTAAACTGTATGAATGCATCTACTAAAACTCTTACACTAACCCCAAACTGTAAGAATGCATCTACTAAAACTCTTACACTAACTCTAAACTGTATGAATGCATCTACTAAAACTCTTACCCTAACTCTAAACTGTATGAATGCATCTACTAAAACTCTTACACTAACCCCAAACTGTAAGAATGCATCTACTAAAACTCTTACCCTAACTCTAAACTGTATGAATGCATCTACTAAAACTCTTACACTAACCCCAAACTGTAAGAATGCATCTACTAAAACTCTTACACTAACCCCAAACTGTAAGAATGCATCTACTAAAACTCTTACACTAACCCCAAACTGTAAGAATGCATCTACTAAAACTCTTACACTAACCCCAAACTGTAAGAATGCATCTACTAAAACTCTTACACTAACCCCAAACTGTAAGAATGCATCTACTAAAACTCTTACACTAACCCCAAACTGTAAGAATGCATCTACTAAAACTCTTACACTAACTCTTAAACTGTAAGAATTACAATGTTTATTTTATTTTGTCAATGACAATGTTTATCTGGATGATATGATGAATTTATATAAGTGAATTAATCGAATACGCCTATTGTTACCTATTTTTTTTAATTTAAAATTTAAAGCCAAAATAATAATGGAAACATTATCATTCCATTGGATTGTTTTTTCCTAATACCGTTTTTATTTACCTTTGACAACAATCATGAGCAAAATAATAATACATCAAAATGAATGTCAGATTACAAATGAATAAATTAAATAAACCTAGGGTTCACAAATTTTATCTTTGAAAATTTTTTGCAAAAATAATAATATAATATTACCATTCACTTTTTTTCCTTCACAATTCTATTTAGTCTACCTTTGCATAAGCCTAATTGAAATTTTATTTTGGGAAATATTAGACAATTAGGTCATTATGAAGCTGTAAGTATTGTTCACAGAGGATTAGTCATATAATAGGATGACAGCAAGACGTCAAGAAATAATGAACATCGGATTGCCGTCCGACAGACAGGCAGAGTGATAGTCTGACTTCTTGTAACGTAGTCTATCGAAAGCTCAATTACTTTCGGCCAACCCTCAATTGCCCGAAATATTTTATTTTGGGAAATATTAGACAATTAGGTCATTATGAAGCTGTAAGTATTGTTCACAGAGGATTAGTCATATAATAGGATGACAGCAAGACGTCAAGAAATAATGAACATCGGATTGCAGAGTGATAGTCTGACTTCTTGTAACGTAGTCTATCGAAAGCTCAATTACTTTCGGCCAACCCTCAATTGCCCGAAACATTTTATGCCGAAACCAAAATGAACAATTTAAACATGGATAGATAATATATAAAATAGGAATAATTTACACACATTATTTGAATAATGAGGGTATAAAAAAAAAGAAAATATTATAGACAATGTAATCTGTTAGACAACGGATTCTCTTAGACAGTGTATTATGTTCGCCAATGTATTCTGTTAGACAGTGTATTCTCTTAGACAGTGTATTCTGTTCGCCAATGTATTCTTTTCGCCAATGTATTCTCTTAGACAATGCATTCTGTTACACAGTGTAATCTCTTAGACAGTGTATTCTGTTCGCCAATGTATTCTGTTAGAAATGGATTCTCTTAGACAGTGTTTTCTGTTCGCCAATGCATTCTGTTACAGTGTATTCTCTTAGACAGTGTATTCTCTTAGACAGTGTATTCTGTTCACCAATGTATTCTGTTAGACAGTGTATTCTGTTCGACAATTCTTCTGGATGTGCGTAGCTTGAGAAGTTGACAATTTAATATGGTTTAAGAGATTCAAGACTGAGCTGTGTGGACGAGGCGAGACTTTAAAGTGGACATCGTAGAGTTTGGCTGTCTCAGCTCCTAACCACTTGAGTGGACGTGTGTGAGGGCAACGAGAGCAGTTTGGGGACGTGAAAAATGTCTTCAGTCAGCGTGACTAGGACCAGTTGCTACTAAAAATGGTTCTAAAATAGGTTTTAAATTATTTTTTTTCCTGGAGAACCCATTCCATTGACATTGTCTGAATTAACTTTTATTGCTAATTTATCTGAAACAAGTTTTCTTGGTAATTTATCTGAACTAAGTTTTCCTTCAGATTTGTCTGAAGTAAGTTTCCTTGCCAAAGTAGTTTAGGAATACTGTTCATATTTAAAGAATGAAAGAAAATGTTAATATTGTGTGTCTCTAATATTAACAGACAAAGACTTTGTGATGTGTCAATGTAGAATAACCAAAACAGTGTGATGAGTTTGTGATACATCCGAAAAGGGACAATTACTTTGTTCAGAGTCTCTAATACATATGGAAGACACAGATTTGGGATTCATCTCTGAACAATATAACTTTGACCAAGATCTTGTGATTGGTCTCAGAAACATTTATTTGTGATGTGTCTCTGACACAGGTACGTTAGATGAACACACTAGTTTCTGAAATATTACTAAACGTGTGTCTACTAAGTAGGTTTAAGTTAGCAAGTAAATTAGAATTAGGACTAACCTGGTGTCTACTATAGCAGTCTGGGTTAGCAAGTATGTTAAAACCTAGTTAAAGCATGCTTCCACTATATTGGTATGGACCTTGTAAGAAGTGTGCAGCTGTTTTATTGATTGGAAAGAAAAGCACGACGTGCATTCCATGGATTGAGCCCAGTGCATTTCTAGCAGTGCCGTGTGACATAGCTGTCACATATTGATTGCATCAAGCCGCTCATGCCACGCGACTTCAAATTCTTGACGTTTTATAAATAAACAAGATTTTACAGCCAATAAATTAGCAGGTCATAGTTCAGTTTACATTTACTTCATCTATAGATGTGTCATAGATTTTCTCAAAGATTATGTCTTAGATTTTGTGAAACATCTCTCAGAGATTTGGTCACACAATTGGTCTTAGACTTTGTCTTAAATTTTTTCAACTATTTTGTCATAACAAAGATATTTCTTCTTTTATTTTTCATAGATTTTGTCATAAATGTGTCATATGAGTTTTCATATACTTTGTCTTAAATTTGTCGCAAATGTGTCATAAATGTGTCATAGATTCTGTTATAAATCTCTAATATATTTTTGTCATAGCTTTTTTCATACATTATCATATATTTTGTCAATATCACCACAGTTTTTTAATACATTTGTCACTGATTATATTAAATATTTTTGATGAGGCACACAATGGTCTTAGATTTAATCAAAGATTAAATGTGTCATAAATTTATTCAAAGATGTCTGGGTGTTTTATCTTGGTTGTCAAAGATTTCTCCTGGCTGGAAGTGTATTTCCAAGACGACAGTAGAGTGTTACAATATATTTAGATTAATCATGCTAGGTTTCAACGTATGCTATTTGAAACGGTATTTAGAGTTATATGAGTTACAATAGTTTTTAAAATATGTATTTTTTTAAAGTATATATTATTGTTATAAATCAAGCTTTCTTTTTCTTAGATGAACTAATTAAGCGGCACGTTGGAGATCTTCCTTTGCAGGACACTAAATTTAGAGAATAGATGTGTGGGGTGCAATTCAGTTAAGTATGCCACTGTGTATCACGCCCCACAACATGTGTGTCTCATAGGAATTTGAGTTGGGGCCAGTATAGCAGTGTCAAAATTAAGCTCGGGTCCAGTCTGCTCTAGGTCAAAGTAAACCCCAGGTGTTAAATTGGCCTAGGCCCAACTATAGCCGGGGCGGGGGGGGGTGTTTGAAATAGCCTAGTTCAGACTATACCCCCAGGGCTAGATTCCACCCAAACCCCCATATCAGTAGTGTACAATAATAAACATATGAATTACTTAATATTTCCACATTTTTATATAGGGCTCGGCTTCGTCAGACAAGTTAAGTGACAATCCCTCCAGGCCATACTATAGCCCTCTAGACCATACTATAGCCCTCTAAGCCAAAAATATCCCTAAAGACCATACTATACCCCTCAAGACCATACTATATCCTCTAGACCATACTATACCCCTCTAGACCATACTATACCGCTCAGGACCATACTATAGCCCTCTGTACCATACTATACCCCTCTAGACCATACTATATCCCTCTGGACCATACTATACTCCTCTAGATCAAACTATACCCCTCTAGACTATACTATACCTCGCCAGGCAATACTATTCTCCTCCAGGTCAAACTACATCCACTAGGTAAGAATATTACCATTTAACATGGTAGTCAAACAATGTCTGGTAAATGAGTTCGTTTTGAAGGCCCAGATACCAAATCAATTAGTTTAGAAAATACAAATGGATGATACATAAGTTTATTTTTATATTGAAAACGCTCGTGTAAAATTTAATTTCCCTTGACAAGGTTGTGATTGTAACAATCATTTAATTTTAGTTCTTACCAACTGTTAATTTGGTTCATAAAAGTTAGGTAACTTTGTTTTTGAACTAATTTATTTATAATTGATACTTTTACTGTGACACATTTGACACTGTGTGACACGGCAGTTATACTTTTACAGGGACACATTGACGCTGTGTGATACGGCAGCTATACTTTTACTGCGACACATTGACACTGTGTGACACGGCAGCTATACTTTTACTGCGACACATTGACGCTGTGTGACACGGCAGCTATACTTTTACTGCGACACATTGACACTGTGTGACACGGCAGCTATACTTTTACTGCGACACATTGACGCTGTGTGACACGGCAGCTATACTTTTACTGCGACACATTGACGCTGTGTGACACGGCAGCTATACTTTTACTGCGACACATTGACGCTGTGTGACACGGCAGCTATACTTTTATCAAAAGTAAAACTCCCGGAGCGCCGTTTCATTTTTATCTACCCAATTCTCTTTTGATCTGTATTAAAAGGTTTGGTCAAAACGAACGTTGTGGCAACATTAGATTCCATTTCACAAGCGTTGCTTTTAAGTCATTTTGCGGCTACAATAACACGTTTTCCCCTATAAAATAACTCCGAAAAACCATCGTGCCTCAAATTTTGACAACAATGGAACTGTATGACCAACTGTATGACCAACTGTATGACCAACTGTATGACCAACTGTATGACCAACTGTATGACCAACTGTATGGCCAACTGTATGACCAACTGTATGACCAACTGTATGACCAACTGTATGACCAACTGTATGACCAACTGTATGACCAACTGTATGGATAACTGTATGACCAACTGTATGACCAACTGTATGACCAACTGTATGACCAACTGTATGGATAACTGTATGACCATCTGGATGACTAACTGTATGACCAGCTTCTACAATTCTGCTCTGCACCGTAACTAAATTAATTGATTAGACACGAACAATTTGTGTTAATATAACAATATATGTTAAGCTTTCATAATAATTTTACTTATACATAAATAAACGTTTCGGCAAAAGCCTTCATCAGTATAACAACAAAACAATATCCCTCATATAAGAAAAAAAAATAAAATAGTGCACCCAGTGGATCCACACGATCTATTTCCAGAGAAACGTTTAAATACTAAGTCAAAGATCAGACAAACAGCTGAGCCATATCAAGAAAAAGACCGATTCTGTACCATGGGGAAAATCAGGTTCTCAGTAAAAAGCCCACTTCTAAATATCTCGAAAGCTTGTCACGAAAACCCAGTTTCTGTTGGTCAGTTTGGCGGAGATAAATTGTTTGCCAAAAGCTCTGACCGTTATTATAGGAAGAGAAAGGAGACCGCATTAACCAACATGCCCAAGACTATCAAAAATGTTTTTCATAACTCTGCGTCACAAGTAGGCTCCACCACTTAACAGTGCTCTGTGCAAGAAAGCTCTGCTACTAACTAACACACATATTCTGGTGAGTGTCTGAGATTACTCTCTTATGACCCCGGCTAGTAAATTGGCTACCAGCTCCATCTGTTGAGCTGAGCCACACAACATTTTCCTCACAAAGGGTCCTCCAACCACCCTGGCTTGATCCAGTGATGGACATTCGGTCAACAGGTGCTCTAAAGTCTCCTGAGCCAGGCTGCAATGCCGGCAGGTAGGATCCCTGTTGTTATCCAGCCGCCAGAAATATGTGCACAGTCCTCGGTGCGCATCTGCGTCACTAAGCTCTGCTGTCTGCGTCCTAGCCCCCACCATGGGTCCTGTTTGCTAGGAGTGGGCAAATTTGAATAGACGTGTTGTCTGCACATTGCCTGTACCATTTCTGCCTGAAGTGGTCCGCCAGCCAGTTTTTAATTTCCAAAAAAAGGCATTGGTACTTCTGCCTGGGGCTGGGCAGCCCCAGTTTTCGCCAAAGTGTCCGCTCTCTCATTTCAACTGATGTTGAGGTGGCCAGGTATCCACTGTGATCTGTGCAAGGATGCTCCACACTAAACAGTGATCTGTGTGAAGGATGCTTTATCACTAAACAGTGATCTGTGCAATGATGCTAAACACTAAACAGTGATCTGTGCAAGGATGCCCCACCACTTAATAGTGATCTGTGCAAGGATGCTCCACAGTAAACAGTGATCTGTGCAAGGATGCCCCACCACTTAATAGTGATCTGTGCAAGAATGCTCTACCACTAAACAATGATCTGTGCAAGGATGCCCCACCACTTAATAGTGATCTGTGCAAGAATGTTCTACCACTAAACAATGATCTGTGCAAGGATGCCCCACCACTTAATAGTGATCTGTGCAAGAATGCTCTACCACTAACAATGATCTGTGCAAGGATGCTCTACCACTTAATAGTGATCTGTGCAAGAATGCTCTACCACTAAACAATGATCTGTGCAAGGATGCCCCACCACTTAATAGTGATCTGTGCAAGAATGCTCTACCACTAACAATGATCTGTGCAAGGATGCTCTACCACTAAACAGTGATCTGTGCAAGGATGCTCCACAACTTTACAGTGATCGGTGCTTGGAGGCTGCACCACTAAATAGTGATCCGTGCAAGGATGCTCCACCACTTAACAATGATATGTGCTAGGATGCTCCACCACTTAAGAGTCACCTGTGCAAGGATGCTCCACTACTTAAGAGTGATCTGTGCTAGTATGCTCCACCACTTAAGAGTCACCTGTGCAAGGATGCTCCACTACTTAAGAGTGATCTGTGCTAGTATGCTCCACCACTAGACAATGATATGTGCTAGGATGCTCCACCACTTAAGAGTCACCTGTGCTAGGATGCTCCACTACTTAAGAGTGATCTGTGCAAGGATGCTCCACCACTTAAGAGTCACCTGTGCAAGGATGCTCCACTACTTAAGAGTGATCTGTGCTAGTATGCTCCACCACTAGACAATGATATGTGCTAGGATGCTCCACTACTTAAGAGTGATCTGTGCTAGTATGCTCCACCACTAGACAATGATCTGTGCAAGGATGCTCCACTACTTAAGAGTGATCTGTGCTAGTATGCTCCACCACTAGACAATGATATGTGCTAGGATGCTCTACTACTTAAGAGTGATCTGTGCTAGTATGCTCCACCACTAGACAATGATCTGTGCAAGGATGCTCCACTACTTAAGAGTGATCTGTGCTAGTATGCTCCACCACTAGACAATGATATGTGCTAGGATGCTCTACTACTTAAGAGTGATCTGTGCTAGTATGCTCCACCACTAGACAATGATCTGTGCAAGGATGCTCCACTACTTAAGAGTGATCTGTGCTAGTATGCTCCACCACTAGACAATGATATGTGCTAGGATGCTCCACTACTTAAGAGTGATCTGTGCTAGTATGCTCCACCACTAGACAATGATATGTGCTAGGATGCTCCACTACTTAAGAGTGATCTGTGCTAGAAGGCTCCACCACTAGACTGTGATCTGTGCAAGGATTCTCCACCACTCGACAGTGTTCGGTCACCATTCAGGAAGCATTAACTGGAAATAAATATATGGGTTCTGTCACTGATCATTTCAGATAAGAGTGTCGAATCAGTACAGCAAAGTGCTTGTAATCTGTTTTTTGTCCTCTTGGTTGCAAAGACACTCACAAGAATTAGTGAACTTGATTATAAACAACATGATGGAGCTTTTCAAAACTGATTTAACTTATTGACGCAGCCTACCACACACAAACAAATGTCCAAAGGGAACGCGAAAATTCATCCTGGTGGTCTGTTTTCATATTACAAAGATGTGCATGCCTCAACCAAGTACAATCCCTTTGAGGGCATCTACGTATGGAAGGCGGCCAAGCTTTCTATGGACCTCAAACCATCATAAGGTGACATTGTGCACCCAATGCCATTTTTAGATAATGTCAGCGATGATGTGCTGAATAAACTAACAACAATTCATAAAAAGATCCAGTAACAGCCACATTGTGCCTTTGATCCCCGATACAAAGGTAAGAAAGAAATCACTGATGGTGCCATCGTTGATTTCAAGAACCAGCGTCGAATTCAACGCATGGGTGTAAAGATGGAAGCAGCCTAGTTTGTTCCCTTAGTTGTCGATGTCTTGACAAAGGGGCGTGTAAACCTTAAGAACAAAAGCATTGAGAAGATGCCGAGCAAAATATAACACGCCAGCAGCCTTAAGAGTGACCGTGATCAAGAGGGTTCTCAAACGCCTCCCCCCCCCCCCCCCCCCCCCCCCCCCCCAAATGATTATCCCAGTGATGACTCTGCCAATGTCACACCAACTTACAAGAAAGATCTCAGAGGGCTAATTAAAGAAACAGACAATGATGACATACACATCACATCGAAACACAAGCAGACTAGGACTTTCAAACTAGTATCATTTTCAGGAAGGAATCTTAACACCACACTTGGCCTTAATTTTGGTAAATCTATGTACTATGAATGCACAACGGACATTTGAAGACCATAACCTATAAATAAATCCAAAGGGTCATGGGAACTGCTAATTCCGGGCCATAAATCTATACCCTGACAGGATCAGAAATAAAGTCATATTTAACATGAACACTGACAGAATAAGAGATGAAGAAATACTCATCATTAACACTGATAGAATAAGAGATGAAGTAATACTCATCATAAACACTGACCGAATAAGACATGAAGTAATACTCATCATAAACACTGACAGAATAAGACATGAAAGAAATACTCATCATAAACACTGACAGAATAAGTGATGAAGTAATACTCATCATAAACACTGACAGAATAAGAGATGAAAGAAATACTCATCATAAACACTGACAGAATAAGAGATGAAGTAATACTCATCATAAACACTGACAGAATAAGAGATGAAAGAAATACTCATCATAAACACTAACATAATAAGAGATGAAGTAATACTCATCATTAACACTGACAGAATAAGAGATGAAGTAATACTCATCATAAACACTGACAGAATAAGAGATGAAGTAATACTCATCATAACACTGACAGAATAAGACATGAAGTAATACTCATCATTAACACTGACAGAATAAGAGATGAAGTAATACTCATCATAAACACTGACATAATAAGAGATGAAGTAATACTCATCATAACACTGACAGAATAAGACATGAAGTAATACTCATCATAAACACTGACAGAATAAGACATGAAGTAATACTCATCATAACACTGACAGAATAAGACATGAAGTAATACCCATCATAAACACTGACAGAATAAGAGATGAAGTAATACTCATCATAACACTGACAGGATAAGAGATGAAGTAATAATCATCATTAACACTGACAGAATAAGAGATGAAGTAATACTCATCATAACACTGACATAATAAGAGATGAAGTAATACTCATCATAACACTGACAGGATAAGAGATGAAGTAATACTCATCATAAACACTGACAGGATAAGAGATGAAGTAATACTCATCATAAACACTGACAGGATTCGAGATGAAGTAATAATCATCATTAACACTGACAGAATAAGAGATGAAGTAATACTCATCATAACACTGACAGAATAAGAGATGAAGTAATACTCATCATAACACTGACAGGATAAGAGATGAAGTAATACTCATCATAAACACTGACAGGATTCGAGATGAAGTAATACTCATCATTAACACTGACAGAATAAGAGATGAAGTAATACTCATCATTAACACTGACAGAATAAGAGATGAAGTAATACTCATCATAAACACTGACATAATAAGAGATTAAGTAATACTCACCATTAACACTGACAGAATAAGAGATGAAAGAAATACCCATCATAAACACTGACAGGATTAGAGATAAAGTCATACTCAACATAAGCACTAACTTGACATAAAAATACAGAACCAAAATATGAACACCTTGTAATATATCGTAATGACTCCCTAGGCAACTGATGCAGAGATCATGGCTACTGATGCAAAGATCATGGCAACCGATGCAGAGATCTTGTCAACTAATGCAGGGAGCATGATAACCGATTCAGATATCATGTCAACTAATGCATAGCTCATGGCTACTAATGCAGATATCATGGCAACTGATGCAGATATCATGGCAACTGATGTAGAGATCATGTCAACTGATGCAGAGATTATGATGGAAGTTGGTTCGTTTTTTGAAGGGTTTCAAGAAGATGGAAGTTTGTCATTTTTGAAAGGTCCCAGAAGATAAAAGTTGGTCGATTTTGAAGGGTCTCAAGAAGATGGAAGTTTGTCTTTTTTGAAAGATCCCAGAAGATAGAAGTTGGTCGATTTTGAAGGGTCTCAAGAAGATGGAAGTTTGTCATTTTTTGAAAGGGCTAAGACTTTTTTTTTTAAGGTCTCAAAATAATGTTTCTCAAGATAGCTGGTTGAAGAATTTTTACTATTAAGTTACAGTGCTTTGATAAACCAACATAATTGATCATCGTGAGAAGAGCCAAAAGCAACTGTCAGTGTCTCACCATTCGTCCGAGTTGTTCCTCCAGGAAACTGACAGGCGTGTTAGTTAATCACCAGCAATGTCGTCATTGATCTCAGCTCGCACACGGCAGGTCTCGGGGATTTTAATGAGGAAAATTCTCCCAGTGGCGGGCCTCTCGTGCTTACACGCGCTTAGCTATGGATTTAAATTTTTTCTCCATGACAAAATAATGGCGCCCACTGACCTTGTTGGGTTGGATTTTTCTTGGCTCTAAACTCTCGATTACTTTCTGTGGCAACCGCGATTACTTACAGTTAAATTGATCAGGTTGGAAAACGGAAAAGTTCATTTAAAATACACATCTGTGATTGTGATGACATTCGTTAAACATAATTGTAATGCAGTTTGAAAGGATGATTTAAATATTAATAAAAATCTAATATTTGAAGAGATTAAAGTTTAAGAGAGAATTTTTTAAAAAGCCATATTACAAGATAAGAAGGCGAGATCTTTATAATATTAAAGCACAATTGACTTATAGATCAGCTATCCTTCACATATAAATTAGATCTTCACGGACGAATAGATCAGGTTATCAATGACAGACAGAACAGATCAGTATTCACGGATAGATCAGATCATCATTGACAGATCGATGAAATCATTGGTAACATATATCAGATCATCCTTTACAGATGGAACAAATCATTTTAATCGATAGTTTATATCTTCATTGCAGGATAGATAAGATCCTCTTTCACAGATAGATCTGATCATTTTTCACAGATAGATCATATCCTCATTCTGGCTCCTATACAGCTGAGACACGCAGGCTTGCCCGAAAGAGCAACATTAGGTCACCGTCTGCAGCAACTATCCCCTGCCCGCGGTGCCAGAGATTATTCCGAGAACGGATCGGTCTAGCAAGCCACCTACGAGCTCACCGTAACCCACCCTCCCCCTAACCGGATGACTCGATGATCCTAGTCGAATTCGACGGATGAACAACAAAAAACAAACAGACACTGCCATATATTGCAAACCAAACAAATGAACAGAATATTAAAATTTCAAATCATTTTTAACAGAGATATAAAACCAATAAGGTTATTTTTTGTTGTGTGAGTACAAGGTGTTTGCTAAACCAAAAGTGTGGCGTGGAGATGAGGACATTGCTTCTTCTTCTTCTACACATTAAGGGCCCTGGATCAATTTATTGATCATTCTGGCTCCTATGCATTTAGAAGTTATTTGCAATGTTTCTGTGCCTGGTGTTGATATTTCACTGGTTGCAAGGGCTACTAAGTGAGGGTATCATGCACTGGAGGTTGGAAGGGGTGAGGCAATAGACGTGTGTGTGTCAAATGTGTCACGTGTTGTCGCCTCAACTGCTTCTTTTGGAAGCTTGTTCCAGTCCCTGATTGTCTTTGGCAGGAATGAGCGATTCCTATACTGGCTTCTCGCTGGTATGAGCCGGAACTGCCTGTCATAGCCTCGTGGCTGTCTATTGGGGAGAGTGTCGAGTTTCTGTTTAATGCTGAAGCAATGGACAGCCCATTATTTATCTTATACATTATGGAGAGCTTGTATAGGTGTCGTCGTTCCTCCAATGGTGACCAGCCTAGTTTTTGCAGCATGCAGCCAACACTAGAGGTTTTTCATTTCACAACAAAAAATGTAGTCAGGCAGTGAGGACATTTCCAAAGCAAAAGTGTGGTGTAGCAAGTAAGGGCATTGATAACCAATATTCATTCCTGCTTAATAATAATAATAAGACATTTCAGCTAACTCTTATTTTAATTTAATTCTTTTGTTACTGTTCTTTGCTGATGAAGGCTTCCTGCCGACACGTGCATTGTTTTGTTGCATTCTTTTATTCAGGTTTTCCAATAATTTGTTTCACTCATTTCAATTGCCTTATTAAGTATGTGAGAAGTTGAAAGTAATGGCATTTCTAAATAAAAAAATATGTGAGAAGTTTAAAGTGAGGGCATTTCTAAATCAAAAACTATGTGAGAAGTTGAAAGTGAGGGCGTTTCTAAATCCAAAAATATGTGAGAAGTTGAAAGTGAGGGCGTTTCTAAACCAAAAATATGTAAAAGTTGAAAGTGTGGACATTTCTAAACCAATAAATGTGTGAAGTTCAAAATTTAGGACCTTAATAACTTAATACATTTTGTTTGAGATGTGAGGGTAATTTTAACGAATAAATTTTGTAAGTGTATGCATTCCTCATCACTCATAATAAAATCCCTTCCCCCACTCAGTTCGTCAGCACCACTAACACATGACCTCCCCCTCTCAGTTCCTCAGCACCACTAACTCATGACCTGCCCCACTCAGTTCCTCAGCACCACCAACACATGGCCTTCCCCACTCAGTTCGTCAGCACCACCAACCCGTGACATGCCCCACTCAGTTCGTCAGCACGACCAACCCATGACCTGCCCCTCTCAGTTCCTCAGCACCACCAACCCATGACCTGCCCCACTCAGTTCGCCAGCACGACCAACCCATGACCTGCCCCAATCAGTTCCTCAGCACCACCAACCCATGACCTCCCCCGCTCAGTTCCTCAGCACCACTATCACATGGCCTGCCCCACTCAGTTCCTCAGCACCACCAGCCCATGAACCACCAACCCATGACCTCCCCCGCTCAGTTCCTCAGCACCACTATCACATGGCCTGCCCCACTCAGTTCCTCAGCACCACCAGCCCATGACTTGCCCCACTCAGTTCCTCAGCACCACCAACCCATGACCTCCCCCGCTCAGTTCCTCAGCACCACAAACACATGACCTGCTCCACTCAGTTCGTCAGCACTACCAACCCATGGCCTTCCCCTATCAGTTCGTCAGCACCACCAACCCATGACCTCCCCCGCTCAGTTCCTCAGCACCACCAACCCATGACCTCACCCCCTAAGTTTCTCAGCACCATTAACACATGACCTGCCCCACTCAGTTCGTCAGCACCACCAACCCATGTCCTCCCCCGATCAGTTCCTCAGCACCAACAACCCATGACCTTCCTCGGGAAACCCTGCCACATTTCAAGATTAGTTCGATGCAGCAACATGGTTTCAAAGCCTTTCAATCTCTTAACTTTGTCATTACATACCGATAAATAGTTGATCATTTTATGCATCAATATTTCACTTTTATTGAATTTTTGTAGTAGACTTCCAATTAAAGTTTTATAACCAAAATTATATGTCTCGCCATGTTCTAAAAATACATTTCCCACTTTACGCTTGTCCTAGTTACCACATAGAAAAACTAGAATCAATGTCTCCTTTCTGAAACAAAGAATTCAAAGAGTGAAACGAAAGCGTTAGTCTGAGACAGAATCGATTCTATAATAGGAGCTCAGTAAACAGAGCGTCTGCTCAATACTGTCATAATCAGTGGAACTGAATGTTTGTAACTATGTTACTGTATTTTTTAAGTTTTTACCTGTGTTACTGTATCTTTGTAAATAAATTACTTTATGTTTGAAACGGTGCTACTGTTTTTTAACGTTTTTATTGTGTCTTTATTTTAACTGTGTTACTTGAGGTTTGTTACGTTTTTACTCAGTGAGTGCTCCTGTATTAAACTGAGTGTATACCAAGAGTAGGATGTGACTATCCGAGTTTATACCAACAGGATGTGACTATCTGAGTTTATACCAACTGTAGGATGTGACTATCTGAGTTTATACCAACTGTAGGATGTGACTATCTGAGTTTATACCAACAGGATGTGACTATCTGAGTTCATACCAACAGTAGGATGTGACTATCTGAGTTTAGACCAACGGTACGATGTGACTATCTGAGTTCATACCAACTGTAGGATGTGACTATCTGAGTTTATACCGACTGTAGAAAGTAACTAGCTGAGTTTATACCGACTGTAGAAAGTGACTATCTGAGTTTATCCCAACTGTAGGATGTGACTATATGAGTTTATACCAACAATAGTTTTGCGCACTGCCTTCTATAGTGAGAAATTAATCTCTATCTTTTAATTTTATGGCTCGTTTAAACAGCGCATAACAAAGGACGATACCATAGAGAAATACAAGAGCAAAAATACGACACTCAAAACATTACTAATTACAATTAACTTACAGAGTAGGATATGTCTTGTACTGGTACACAGCTAACACAATGTGCCAATTAATAATGTACAATGATAAATGCGAATAAAAATATGAGTACACACAGAATAATACACTTGTCTCGTGAAGTGAAAAATATCTATCTGAAACTCCGTCCATCAATGTTCTCTGAACCCCTTATATATGCACTGTAAGACGCGTTAAAGAAACACCTTATACATTGTTTATCTTTCTAGTCCACTCCAGAAATTTCCACAAAATACTATGAGAACAGATTAATTATTTTTAGTTGGTAGCGGTAGTAAACACGGAAAGATGAAAGGTAATAGGTCATGCCCAATACGAACGCGGCGTCTGCTAGATTGGTAGCACGGGGGAAACGTGACGTAAAAACGTCCTACATAACAATAGGCTGTGCCTATCTGAGTGTATACCAACAGTAGGATGTGACTATCTGAGTTTATACCAACAGTAGGATGTGGCTAGCTGAGTTCATACCAACAAGGTCTTATACCCGCAGTACAAAAGGTTTGATCTGCTGGTAAACTTACATAACAAAGGGACTAACTTCTTGAATTCCAAGACATAAATAATTATAAAAGTTAAACAAAAACTTTTAAGCAATCAAAGATATTGACATTGTAATGAAATCAGTATTAAAAAATTGATTCTCAGGATTTGAACCCGCTATCACTTAGTAGAACTTTTGGGCTAAAATGGCATACAATCTTATTCAAGAAGTATTTTTTTACGTAAAACATGCTGACGTGTTTTGATTTGCTCCACAGTTTCGTGATCTTACTTCAATGATGTACATGACGTGATCGTGGAGCTGATACATTTTGTCTTGGTTAACGTCTGTGTCATGCACTGTATGACGTATCATGGAGGGAAGGGGTGACGCAAAAATTGGGGTTCTTAAATTGCGTTACTTGAGTTCATGTTTTGTCAATTATTTTTAATGGATGGGAAGTTCACGCATTGCTGTCGCTAATGTTTGGCGGGCTATATCTAGTTAATAATAATAATAATATTCGGTCGGGGGTGCGGGCCCAGAAAATGTTTCCGCGCCCCCCACATTACGCTCCTCCATATAAAGAGAAAAGAGCTTCACGGAACCCCCTCACACACAAGCACAAGTAGCAAAACAACGGATGACCTATAAACACAATGTCTTCAATTTTAAAAAACCAGTGTTTCTGTTATGCAAGACTACTGCTCTTCACTAGAGAAGAACATAGACCCTTTGAAACAAGTTTTTTCTGTCATTGCCCCTCGCCAACCAGGTGAAGAAAAAGCGCGTAATATATTTATTTAAAAAGTATCATTTCTTAAAATATTTCTCAAAAAGAAAATTATAGGGTATCGACTGAAAGTGGAACCAATAAAATATCGCTAAGATGATTATACTAAAAATTCAAGATTTGAAAGGTATGTCTCATTGTACTTATAGCATTAGATTTTGAATATTTCCTTATTTCTTGGAACTACTTGCCCATCGATACCGTAAATAGTAAAAGCCGATAATTATAATATGTTGACATAGTTTTTTTAAAGTATCAAACCAAAAAAAAAATATTTCTGTATTAAATGAGGTGACTTTTAAAATAAAGTTTGTAAATTATCAACTGCATGCCGACAACAATTAATGAATTCTTAGAATGTTGAGATTGAGAAAAAGGAAAGCCTATGTTTTCAAAAAAAAAGAAATGACCATCTTATTTGGCGCATACTTTAAGTGGGCGTCTCATCAATTTTCATCGAACACAAATCGTTTCTATTTTCTTAAATTTTATTTTTTGATTGAATTTGTTTTCTGTGGATATCATATTAGTGATAAGAAATGTTTAAATCACGTGTAGACTAAATTTCCAAATAGCTTTTCTCTTTTTAATCCCAATACATTTTTAAAATTTAAAGCATTTATTTTTTTATTTTTTTTTAAAGTTTATATTTTTAGACTAGTTGAAGTACAATTATAGTTAACTAGTTTGAGAACATTGTAATTTTTTTAAATTTAAAATTAAATAATACAATTCTGAGAATTTGCAATATAAAAATCAGTTAAAGTGGATGACAGTTTTTTTACAAAAACTTCATATATTAATTTGTCATTTATTCGAAGATAAATAAGAAATTTATAAATTTTCAACTTTTTAAATATCTCCTATCATTTCAATATATATATTAAGAAAAAATAAGTTGAATAAAGTAAAATTTTCCTAAACTGAGACCACCAGGAAAGCACAATAAATCGAATTTTAAGATCGTTTGACCTTTTATTAAAAACAGTATTTTTACATTTTTTATATCAATCAGGATGGATAGATGTTTATTTGGATAACTTATGTAGACTGTATTATCTGAAGTATGGATACATATTTATTAGGATAACTTATGTAGATTGTATTATCTGAAGTATGGATACATGTTTATTTGGATAAATTATGTAGATTGTATTATCTGAAGTATGGATACATGTTTATTTCGATAACTTATTTAGACTGTATTCTCTTAACATATGGAGATGTCTCTTATGTTAAACAATATTATAATGATTATTATTTACAAATATGAGATTTACCATTTTCGGAAAATACAGGGAAATAAAATTTTTCTTCACAATAAGCAAATACGTGTTAGAACATTGACCAATGCGTGTCAGAACATTGACCAATAGGTGTTAGAACATTGACCAATGCGTGTCAGAACATTGACCAATAGGTGTTAGAACATTGAGCAATACGTGTTAGATCATTGATCAATACATGTTAGAATATTGATCAATACGTGTTAAAACATTGACCAATACGTGTTAGAACATTGAGCAATACATGTTAGAACATTGATCAATATGTGTTAGAACATTGAGCAATACATGTTAGAACATTGATCAATACGTGTTAGAACATTGATCAATGCATGTTAGAACATTGATCAATACATGTTAGAACATTGATCAATACGTGTTAGAACATTGATCAATACGTGTTAGAACATTGAGCAATACATGTTAGAACATTGAGCAATACATGTTAGAACATTGATCAATACGTGTTAGAACATTGATCAATACGTGTTAGAACATTGATCAATACGTGTTAGAACATTGATCAATACGTGTTAGAACATTGATCAATACGTGTTAGAACATTGAGCAATACATGTTAGAACATTGATCAATACGTGTTAGAACATTGATCAATACGTGTTAGAACATTGACCAATACGTGTTAGAACATTGATCAATACGTGTTAGAACATTGATCAATACGTGTTAGAACATTGATCAATACGTGTTAGAACATTGATCAATACATGTTAGAACATTGATCAATACGTGTTAGAACATTGATCAATACGTGTTAGAACATTGATCAATATTTAGGTGAAGACGCGTTGAAATTAGTGCGCTACATTTGTTTTTACAAGAAACTTCTTAATGACGGCCGTTTAATGTCACATTATAATGTCACCATGTTATGCTACCATATAATGCTACCATATAATGCTACCATTTAATGCTACCATGTAATGCTACCATTTAATGCTACCATGTAATGCTACATGTAATGCTACCATGTAATGCTACCATTTAATCCTACCATGTAATGCTACCATGTAATGCTTCCATGTAATGCTACCATGTAATGCTACCATGTAATGCTACCATGTAATGCTACCATTTAATGCTAACCATGTAATGCTACCATGTAATGCTACCATGTAATGCTACCATTTAATGCTAACCATGTAATGCTACCATGTAATGCCACAATTGAACACCATGATTTAAAACAAGCAGTTGAATTGACTATTTAATTCGATTTTTCAGCACGGCCACTCAATAGGAAACTTCAACCATTAAATACGACCATTATTTATATTTCTTACAGCAATTTTATATGATCATTTTATACAACAATTATATACGACCATTTCTTACAACAATTATATACGACCATTTCTTACAACAATTTTATACGACCATTTCTTACAACAATTTTATACGACCATTTCATACGGCTATTTCTTATAAACATTTGAAACGTCCATTTGACAAAAGCTCAACGTTTAATGTATTGATGAACTGGCTGACACAAATATTTTGTCTGTGTATATTATCATGATTTTTGGATATTTATTAAAACTATAAAGACTTACTTACTTAGAAGGTAAATAAATCCGTAAATCTGAGATCCCTTTTGAAACGGTCGATCCGTACATACCGACTGGCACGGACAAGGAAGCGTACATACCGGGCTCTACAGACAAGATCGAACTTCGCACCGCGAGCTGCTTCGCAACCCACTAGCGCCTTCAGACGGTGTGTGGCGAGCAGAGGAAGCTGCATAGCGAGTTTTCTATTTAATATTTTCGATCTTTTATTTCCACAGCATACGTCTTTGAAAAGAGAAAAAAACAACACCTAATTGATAGATTGAACACATAAACTATCATTTTCTCTATCTTGCTTTCTAGATTACGATATGTCTATGACACAATTTCTTTATTTTTAGTTTTATTTTTTTATTTCAATAGTGTCCGCTCTTTGTTTTTCATTGCATATATAGTGTATATATAAGATGTTTATGTTCAATTATATCCATATTAGTTCTTGTAAACTGCTCTTTCTTCGTGATTGTTTGGAAATCTATTAAATCTTAAGATAATTAAAATTGTTCTAGAAAGATTGCTATGAAATGTATCCCTAGTTTATAGTTAAAATCGTATTCTTCTATTACACAAAGACGGGTTAAATGTACATAAGTTTTAACGATAGGAATATTTAAATGCCTTTTTATTGGTTAATGTATAAATGTAACTGTTCTCTACAAAATCTTAAACTAACAGTCATTCTAGAGCTAACCATAATTGTAACTCATAACGTGATTCAAGACCTAACCCTAATCCTAGCCCTAACCGTAACCTTAAACTTTAACCAAATAAAAAAGAAACCAAATCAACCCTAACCCAGTAATGTACACAAAAATAATCCTTTAGATCCTCCTAGTGTTGGCGGTGTTAAGGAAAGCGTTATGATACGTATGCAACTGTAACGCGCGTAATGTGATAGATGTTCAAATGCCCTAACCCTCCATCAACACACTAGTGGGCAAAGGTTGGAGAGAAATTAGGGAGAATGTATGAAGCCATAATAGTGAGGTTTCTTTTGTTGATGTCACGACCTGCGAGCCATGGCGTGATCCGGCGTTAAGCTAAAAGCCATGGGTAAAGAAATCGGCGCCCGGGTGGTATGTGAGGGAATAGGCCTCAGAATTGAGTACAATAGAGACGGATCAAACTAATCGATTCAATACTCAGCTGATCGTTTTCTTCAATTATTCAATTATCTCAGTGACGTCATTAGGATAGTCCATGGCAGCAGTTTTGAATATAATGAAGTTCTTATATAACACATGTCTGTGATATCATCAAGTTCTTATGTAACACAAGTCTCTGATATGATCAAGATCTTATATAACACATAGCTCTGATATCATCACATTCTTATATAACACATAACTCTGATATCATCAAGTTCTTATGTAACACAAGTCTCTGATATGATCAAGATCTTATATAACACATAGCTCTGATATCATCACATTCTTATATAACACATAACTCTGATATCATCAAGTTCTTATGTAACACAAGTCTCTGATATGATCAAGATCTTATATAACACATAGCTCTGATATCATCACATTCTTATATAACACATAACTCTGATATCATCACATTCTTATATAACACATAACTCTGATATCATCAAGTTCTTATTTAACACATGTCTCTGATATCATCAAGTTCTTATTTAACACATGTCTCTGATATCAAGTTCTTATTTAACACATGTCTCTGATATCAAGTTCTTATTTAACACATGTCTCTGATGTCGTCAACTTGATCGACATGTTGTGTATATATATATCATCATCATCATCATGTCCCTTAGTCCTTGGACCGTTAGGGTGCCACAGACGACATGTGAACTATCCTCTTCCATTCGTCTCTGTCTTCTGTACAACGCACAGCATCGCCCAGTCTTAGTCCTGTCCACTCTTTGATGTTATCCTCCCATCTTTTTCTTTGTCTTCCTCTTCTTCTCCCTCCTCTTGTGGTGCCCTGCAATATTTCTTTGGCAAGCCCTTGTTTCCTTGTTACGTGGCCGTACCATTGTAATGTGCGTTTGTAAAGCTATACTTTGAGATAGATCCTGTTGAATTAATTGAATTCTATTTGGGAGAGATTAAAGGGGTTTTTTATTTTAAATTCTCTACTTTATTAACCGCTAATAATATTTGTGATACATTAATATTGCTACAGGCTAATAAGAAGCAAGAAGCCAGTATAGGAGCTGCTCATTCCTGCCCAAGACAATCAGGGACTGGAACCATCTTTCAAAAGGAACAGTTGAGGCGACAACACTAGACACATTTGTGTCTATTGCCTCAAGCCTTCAAACCCCTAGTGCATAATTTCCTCATCACCACCAGTAACAGAAA